>PVIY010054264.1:0-14296 GCA_004026745.1 Myrmecophaga tridactyla
CCTCCACGCAGCTGCCAGAGTCAGTCTGAAAAGGCAGGTCCTGGCATGCCGCGCTGCTAAGAACACTCTCGGAGGCTGTTGTTAGGAGCATAAATCTCGGTGGCTGCTGTTTCTGACTGACACGGCCCCTCGGCCCCGGCCCTGCCTCCCTCTCCAGCCCGATGGCTCCTTTCAGGCCTCACCGCCCTCCTCCACTCACCCCGAGCCTCGCCACCGCCGGACAGGCCAGCCTGCCTGTGCTTTCAGTGGGCCGGACGACCCCCCACTCACCCCCCCACTCAGTCCTTAAGGTACCTTCTCTATGCACTTACCTAAGGGGGAGGAAGTGATGCCCAAGATATGTTGCTAGATGAAAAAAGCAAGGGTGCGTGCGTGTGTGTGTGTGTGTGTGTGTGTTGTAGGTATGTTGTCATTTAAGTAAAAAAGGGAGAAGATTCACCTCTTTGTGTCTATGTGACTAGAAGTACTTTGAAAGGATTCACGGGGAACATGTAATACTGGCTGCCTTCAGGGAAGGAAAATGGGCATCTGGGGGAGAAAGAAAGGAAGGAGATTTTCACCCTAAACCTTTAATACTTTTGAATGTGTTACTTAGAGTAAATAAATAAACAGGTAAATACAATCAAGCCTAACTAACTAAATAAGTAATTCTGTGGTTACTCTTTACTTATCATAAGGTATTTATATCTTCTGGACACTGATCATAATAGTAAAGATCTTGCTTGTTGATTTGTTAATTTCCCTTTCCTGCCCCCTTCACAGGCACCGCAAGAGATTATAAACCCTCTGAGGGCAGGGGAGTGATGAGCTTTGTGTTGCTTTCCTTTATATTCTCAGGGATTAGAACAGCGCCTGCTAAATAGCAGTAATTTAATAAATATTTATTGCATGAATGAACCTTGTCCAATGGGGACAAGTTGGGAAGGAACATACAATAAAAAAGCTGGGGATTCAGGTCATATATACCTGAACCCCAGACCCTGCTGGTTTGGAGCCCTTTTCGGATGCCTGGGCAAACTCTACAACTTCCATGCCAAGTGGGCGTGGATCCCAGCCTTACTGAACATGTCAGCGTCCACAGCGCAGCGCTGGATTACCTTACTCACCCTGGACCTTAGTTTTCCAGCCTGTAAAATGGGCAGAGTGAACATGTCCACAATTGCCCAAGATCAGTCATTCCTATTCTATCTTTATAGTTTTTGCTATATTCTTGTACCACCTGTATTATTTATTTAGTTACCAGTTTCTTGAAATCAATCCACTTACTTTTATTTATGTAAATTTTATTTCAAAAGGAAACTTTATATCAACATGTACATGAGAAAACCTACGTCACTTGCACAAATGGAAGGTAAGAGTAAAAATAAAGTCCGTGAAACAACACAGTGTGATTACATTGTGGCTAGATAGTGTTGCCTGCTAAAGCTTTGGGATCAGGTCTGCCAGTCCGTTGTTGGAAAAGGAGATAGAACCACAGTGAGACTTTCTCCTAGAGATAGAATTGGATAAGGATTGAAAAAGTGTTGATTGTCTCACAGTGCTATTTTTTTTTTTTTTTTTTTACAAAAAATCGTCTCACCTGTTCTTGGTGAAACATGAAATTCAAACCACTCATGTTGCAAATGGAGAAAATGAGCTCAGGACAGGGACTAGAATTTCCCAGGACACTCATCTGATAAGTCATCAAGTTGCTTGGACTGTGAACTAAATAAAGCAGGGCTCTTTGAGACTAGCAGTTAGGGTCTGGCACAGATAGGCACTCAAGAAATGTCCTAACATGATCGCTAACATGGTCATTGTCTGCTCCATGTACTGTCCCTCTTATGGGGCCATTGAGATGAGATCATTTTGACACTTAACTGGACTGTCAGTTCATTGAGGTCAGGGACTGTACTTTGTGCATTTTTTATCACAGCTTCACTAAGAGATAATCCACATAGCAAACGATTCACCTATTTAAAATGGTTTTTCATATATTCACAAAGTTGTGCAATCATCAACACAATCGATTTTAGAATACTTTTATCACCCAAAAAAAGAAACTCCATCTACGTTAGTGGTCACTCTCCATTTTCCCCTCAATTCCCCTGGCCCTGGGACCACTAATTTACTTTCCGTCTCTATGGATTTGCCTATTCTAGACATTTCATATAAACGGAAGCATGCAATATGGGGTCTTTTGGTCTGACTTCTCTCACCTAGCATGGTGTCTTCAAGGCTCATCACATTGCGGCATGTGTCTGCAATTCATTCTTTTTTGGGGGGGTGGTAGTACACGGTCCAGAAATCGAACCCAGGTCTCCCGCATGGAAGACAAGCATTCTACTACTGGATGCACTTCCTTCTTTTTAATTGCTGGAAAATATTCTACTGTATGGCTGCACCACATTTTATTTACCTGTTCATCAGCTGATGGGCATGTAGAGTGCCTTCACTTGTGAGCGATTATGAATAATGCTGCTATGAGCATTTGTGCACAAGTTTTTGCGTGGGCAGAAGTTGTCATTTCTCCTGGGAGTAAACCTGGGAGTGGACTTGCCAGGTCACACGGGAATTCTAGGTTTAACTTATTGAGGAACTGCCAGGTTGTTTTTACAAAGCCACTTCTTCATTTTACATTATATCTCATAATATTTTCTGTCCTGTGTTAGTTTGGGGCTTGTGGTTGCTAGCGATGCAAGCTATTTAAGGAAATATTTAGGCTTGTGGTTTTAAGGATGTTTGTAGGACTAAGGAGAGCTGGAATCTTACCTGTAGCATCATACCTCTAAGGAGCCAAGCAACAGCCAAACAAGGTAGGCTTCCAGTAGGAACAGCATCTCCGGAGCCTCCCATCTCACCCAGCCCAGGGGGCTGCCTTCCCACTGGGCTCTCTGGACACCCAGGCGAGTTCTCACCGCCAGCCTTTGCCATTGCTGTCCCCTGTGCCAGCAGTGGCCTTCCTCGGATGTCCCGAGGCCTGTCAACTCCTTATTTTTCGTGTTTCCCCTCGGATGTCACCTCTTCTCAGGACCCTGCCTTCACATGCCAAAGTAGTCCACCCACCCCCAGTCTGTTCTAATACCCTGACTTATTTGGTTCATAGCGTTTATCTCTCTCTGATATCATTTTGCTTATTTAATTGTTTACTTCAGGATGGTCTGTCGTCCCCCAGCCTCTCCCCCCACCAGGATGTGAGCTCTGTGAGACCAGGCCCACCTTGTTCACCCTTCTGCCTCTTCTCCAAGAATCAGCGCCTGGAAGGTAGAAAGGATTTGTGGTAGGCGGACAGTGCTGCCTAAGCAGGTTCACTTCCTAATCCCTGAAACCTGTGACAACCTCACATGGCAAGGTAAGGACTCTGAGATGGGGATTAGCTTAGATTAACTGGGCAGGCACAAGGGTCCTTCTTACAAGGAGGCAGGAAGGTGGGGGTCAGAGAGGGGGCTGTGAGGATGGAAGCAGATAGTGGAGTGATGTGCTTGTTGGCTTTGAAGAGGCAGGAAGGGGCCACGAGCCAAGGAGAGCTGGTAGCCTCTGGAAGCTGGAAAAGGAAGAGGGCCAGGCTATTCCCTGGAGTCTGGAAGGAACACAGTCTTGCATTTTAGCTCCAGAAGGCCCATTTCAGACTTTTCACCTTCAGAACTATTAGGTAATGCATTTGAGCTGTTTTAAGTCATATCTTTTACAGCAGGTATAGGAAATGAATACAGCACTCAATAAGTACTTGGTGAAAGGTGAGTGAGTAAAGGAGGCCTCTTGGACATGCTAAAATTGTATGGAGTCTGCTGGCCTTGGTGGCAGCTCCAGCTCTAGCAAAGTCTAGAGCTCTGCCTCGAACAGAACTTAGATACCTGCTCCGGTTTTAGGCCTCTCTAGGTCTTCTTGTTTTCCTCCAGATACCCACCAGCTTCCCTCTAATTTGCTTGGTTCTTTATCAGATTCACTTGTGAGATATATATATATATCTTATATATATATATATGTATATTATATGTATATAATATATATATACATATATATTATATACATATATATATGTATATTAGCCATTTCTCATATTTTGGTGTCTTCAGTCATTATAAACCTGCATTGTTTTAATTCAAACATTATTTCATCTGTACTTCCAGGGTCTAATCCCACAGTTTGCTTGATCTACTGAATCCTATGTTTCCAAAACTTGTATTTAAGATTGTAGAAACCCAACACCTCACTTCCCACCCTTGCATATACATTTCAACCAAAGCCCCTTGGTTTCTGAGACTGATGACATCTTTCTTTTCTGACTGTCATAGTTTTACACTTCCGGTTTGTTTGTCAGTTCCATTTTTGTTTTTGGCGTCTGGGGATTTCCCTTATTTTCTTATGAACTCCGTTATTCTTCTGAAAGAATATTTATTTTTTACAAGAATTTCCACATGTTTTTGTATTGGGGGGGTGGTATATGTTGTTTCAGGTTATCTGATCTGCCGTATTGCTGGAAATGCAATTTTTTTTTTAGTAAATTTCCTCTATCTCTTAGCTTTGGATACTCAGAGTTTCTGCTCTTTCATTTCCCATCTTAGTCAGCCTTATCTTACCTGCCTTCTCTCCATTCAGCTTCAAATCCTTTTATTCACAAACTGATTCACCATGTAGTTACTCATTTAACGACGTCCCCCTCCCCCTGCTCCCCGCAGCCACAATGAAAATTTGATGGGTCAACCTGGCTCCTGTTTGGTCAGGTTCGTGCCCAGCCAACCTCATAAATCACCGACCAGCCCATGCACTGACTGCTTTTGGGACCGAAGCCCATGTCTGACCCAGTGAGCTGTGGCCTGAGCAGAAGAGGCAAGCCATGGTACTAAAGACACTGATTTATTCCGTCTGCTTAGAAGGGCCTGTGGGTGGGTTTTGTCCACTATTTTTTTCTAAGGGTTTTGTCCCTTAGAAGGGCATCAGGATTGGTACATGGTGAGCTCCCCGCATTGGACTCTGCAGTGGAGTTGATTGATAATAGCTAGAGGGTTTTTTGTTGTGTTTTTTTTTTTCCAAGTTAGACTGTTAACTTGACTTCCATATTCACCCTTGGTATAGTTACTGTTTTCATGCCCCAACACATCCACCCCTCCAGTGTTCCCACTCTGTAATTACCAAATACTTGGAAGAGGGTTTTTCTTGTTAAATAACCTCACTGTCATCACTTTAAAACCCAACTTCATTAAAAAGAAGAAGAAGCAGGAGGAGAAGGGAGAGGAGGAGATGAAATTGTCTAATTCTGGGGCTGGGGCCAGCCAATCTTTAAAAGCTCTGCGACTTCAAAGGAGGGAGTACTATACTACCAGTGAACCTAATACAGTTGCTCAATATGTGCCAATATATATGAAAATACATATTGTATATATATATGTATGTATATATATATATACGTATGTATATACATATGTATGTGTTGATTTACAAATGCACGTGTTAAGGAAAACCTAAGAAATTAGTAATAATGGTTGGTCTTTTGGAGAGGAATTGGGTGGCAGAGGGGTTTTATCTTGCATCGTTTTTGTAGAATTGAAAAGAAAAAAGGAAGGAAGGAAAGGAGAGAGGGAAAAGAAATAAAAGCTCCTGAGCCAAAGCAGGAATATGTGCTGCAGAAGTATGTTCTCCAACTTAACATCTCTCAAGAGGAGAAGGGGCAGCATCATCCTGGTCCTCAGAGCTGCCCCTCCCGGATCTCTGCTCTTCTTGCTGCAACATACCCCAATTCTCACTTGAATTTATACCTGGTGAGTATTTGGTTCTCAAGTCTATGTACTAAGCCTGGAGAAGAGGTCTGAGGTTTGGAAAAGCATGTAGAGGCCAAAACATAACCCTCCTGACTTGGTGTTTTTAAATGTTCAAAAAACATATTGTACACTGTGATGGAGTATACCCACTTGGACTTATATATGCTGGAGATAGAAATGTTGAGAAATAATACCTACTATGTGAGATTGACCCTGATATTTTCTATCCAGTGCAACTTTAAAAATAGTGGACAAAACCCATGACATTGATTTCTAAACCCACTAAGCATTCTTGACCCACCATTTGTAAGCACCACATTGACTCATGGGGCCAATTCCAATACTGCCTTTTGGAGACACTGATTTCGCCAACTCCAAGGATGTCCCTTCACACTCGAATCCAAAAGCTACAGCTCTGAGCTCCAGACTCAGTGACTTCACCAGCTGGAACTCTGAGCTGCTTGATCAAAAATGCAGCCATCTCTGGTGAACTTCCCTGTCTTCTCCCGCTCTGATCCATCTCTCTTCTATTGCTGGGAAGATCCCAAGTCTGCAGTCTTCGAACTCACTCAGAAAGAGCTCATGAATAAGCTCCCCGCTTCCTTCTTTATATTTTGAGATTTTTAGACCCTGTTGGAAAGCTGCCTTAAGACAGAGGTGCAAGGAAATTGATTTTAATAGGAAAAGGAAAGAAACAACCTGAATGTCCATTAATAAACATGGTTAAATTGTGCTACATTCATGTATATAACAGTTGACAAGCAAATAAAAAATGAAAAAAACAACACGAGGCAAATCTCTATGTATCTTATCATAAAGTCTGTAGGATCCTTAGGAACAATTGCTGTGATAAATTAAGTGATGAAACAAGGGGTAAAACACTGCAAATAGTGTGCTTTTGTTTATAAAAGAAGTAACACGTAAGGTTGCATATTCATAGGCAAGGACAAGTAAAAACCTGGTGGCAGCTGTGTCTCTGGACGGGAGGAAAGGAAGGATCTTGAAATAGGGGTGGAGAGAAACTTACTTTTCACTGTTTTATCTTTTTATACGTTTTGACTTCCTACCACTTAAAATTTTTGTTTGTTTTCATAGCTTTGAACAAGATATGAAAATTACTAATTTCACAATCAAATGAACTAGAATTCATTTACTTTAAAAATAACAAACTCTTTTGAGATGTAATTCACATGCCATATAAACACACCCATTTAAAAACGGGTCTCCCTACATATATGTATTTCTCCATCTATACATACACACAGCGGCAGGTATGTGATATCATAGGGAATTATATCATAGGGAATTTTGTTCATAATGTGGTTTTTTTGGGGAGTGGTGGAATCATAGAATATTTGTCCTTTGACGCTGGCTTTTTTCACCTAGCATGATGCTTTCAAGGCTTATCCATGTTGCAGCAGGTTTCGATGCCTCATTCCCTTTTATGGCTGAATAATATTCCACTGCAAGGGTATACCATGTTTTGTTTATTCATCTGTTGATGGACACTTTGAGTGATCCAACCTTTGGCTATTGCAAATAATGTCATGAACATGGGTGTACAGGTTTTTGTGTGGACGTATATTTTCCCTTTTCTTGGAGATACATGTAGGAGTGGAATTGCCGGATCATATGGTAGCTCTATGGTTAACGTTTTAGAAGAATTGTCAAATTATTTTCCAAAGCTCCTGCACCACTTTACATCCCCATCAGGACTACACGAGGGTTCCAATTTCTCCACATCCTCGCCAACACTTGTTAGTGTCTGTCTTTTTAATTTCATCAGTCTTATCATAGGTGCTCGTAAACATTTGATAGCAAATTATATTTTTGCAGAGCAAATACATTTAATATGTAAGTCCCAGAGAGAAAAAATAAACTGGGTTTCAAATTCTTCTTGCTGTGCAGTCATTTACAGGTTGTGGGGAGGGGCAAGCCTGTTGTGGCCAGTTCCAACTGGCTCATGTATCATGTTGGGCACAGAAATCACAGGTCTGCAACTCCTGATCTAGGTTTAAAGCAGGAAAGATGAACAAGTTCCCTTTGAACTTAAAGGAGGAGTGTTTTCTTTACTACTAAGAAGTAGTCTTAGATGTGATTCCCAGAGGTTCTTTTACCCTTGTTAAGCATGACAACAAATGAAACATTCATTGGCTTTGAATTTGCCTCTCTGTCCATTGGTCAGGCTGTCTCTTTTGCTCAGGTGTGTGCCCTACCTGGGGAATGGAGAGGGTCAGGGTACAGCCAGGGGGTGTGGACGGGGCTGTGCCAGCTCATATTCTCTCATGGTATTTTGAAATACAGTTTTAGGCATGAGCAGGACTCAGGTTTCCGCCCCAGTGATCTTCTTTTACTCGCCTGTAATAACTATAACGAGGCAAAAGGGGGAGGAGGCGGGAGGCTACTGTTGCTAGTGCTTGATTACCAATCCCTGCAAGCCTCAAGTTTGGAGCTACCATATGTAATCAGGACTAACATTTAGGGAGTGTGTACTTTCGCGTCTGACACTGTTCTTAGGGCTTTCAACGTATGGTTTAATTTAATCCTCGTGGCAGCTCTGTGCAGTAGGTATCACTGTCACCATTGCCGTTTTAGGAAACAGAGGACAGGAAGTTCACCTAACTGGCCATTATCTCGCAGCTTGTAAGTAGCAGAACCAGCTTAGCCAGCCCAGCAGCGAGTGCCAAAGCCCACACTCCTAACCTCTAAGCTATAATGTCACGTAATACAAGAGGGGAGAACGCAGGAGTCCATGAGAGGGGCAGGAACAGAAGCAGAACCCCTTGGCTGGACCAGACATGACTGAGAAGCATTCCCTCATTCACTCTAAAGTGAATAGATCCATAAAGAAAGAAAGAAACAAACGAGAAAGAATAAAAAGCCAACAAGGAAAAAAATAAAGTGAATATGTCCGTGGCTGAACACATCAGATGCTTGTTTCCCAGTTTTCCTTGCAGCTTGGGCTGGCCGTGTGGCCCATTTCCCCACTGTAATGATATACAGGGGATGCCTGCTGTGAGGAGGGAGGGCATTTGGGAATGAATTTTCTACCTGAAAAAAACAGGAGAGGTGCGATGTTTCTCCTGACACCTATTTACTCTTCAGCTTTCTACCTTTGGACTTGATTGTGAGTTGACGTGATTTTCCAGCTGAGGCAGCCATTTTGTCACCATGAGGCGGTAAGCTAAAACAGAAAGCAAACATGCTAGCGAGGGTGGAGCAGCAGGATTGTAACATTCCAGCCCTTTATGAATATCCTCTGGACTGCCTACCTCTAGACATGTTATATGAGACAATTAAATGTCTTTATCTCCTTTGTGGAGAGGCCATAAAGTATAATAACTGAAGAACATAGTTTGCAAGCCTCAGTTTAGATCTTAACTCTAACATTAGTAGCTTGTAATCTTGGGCAAATTACTTACTTGTTTAATACCCCTATTTCCTCTGTAGAATGCAAATACTAAAAGACCCACTGCCTAGGGTTACTGGGAAGGTTAAATGAACTACTATATCTATAAGATTTCTATGATGGCTAAGTTCATGTGCCAACTTGGCCAGGCTATCACGTCCAGTTGTTTGGTAAAGCAAGCACTAGCCTGGTTGTTCCCGCGAGGATATTCCATAGATTTAAATAATCAGTCAGTTGTTGTATCTATGGCTGATTTTATGTACAATCAACTGATGAGCTTACCTTCAACAATGAGAGAAATCTCATCCAATCAGTTGAAGGCCTTAAAAGGGGAAGTGATGATTTCAGCAGTCAGAAGAGAGAATGCCCAACTCTACTTCACCTAGCCAACTTCTCTGGGGGAACTCACTGAAAACCTTCATTGGACTTCATAGTTTGTAGTCTGCTGTATGGAATTTGGGCTTTCCCATCCCCACAGTTGGGTGAGCCGATTCACACACACACACACACACACACACACACACACACACACACACATATATATACAAAACTTAATATTTACATTATACACACACACACATCTTTATATCTCCTGTCAGTTATGTTTCCCCCAAGAGAATCCTGCCTAATACAGTTTCTAACAGTGAATAGTGTCTGGCAAATATAAGGTCTCTGTGAGTGCTAGCTAATAGTATCTTTTTAAAAAAAACATTTTTAATTGTGAAATACAATAGATATACAAAAAGCACTAAATTTCAAAGTACATTTTAACAATTTAGCTATAGAACAGATTTCAAAGTTTGGTATGGGTTACAGTTCCATAATTTCAGGTTTTTTCCTTCTAGCTGATCCAAGACATAATAGTATCATTTTTCTGCCTTGTTTCCCCTGCCCCCCTGTTTTTATTTTGGAAAATTTCAAATCTACAGAAAACTTGCAAGAAAAATAGAACAGATACTATATATCCTGAACTTAGGTTTACTAACTGATGACATTTTGCCAAATTTTCTGGCATGAATGCATGCTCCTTCTTTCTCTCTCTGTATGCACGTGTGCATGTGTGTGTGTGTGTGTGTGTGTGTGTGTGTGTGTGTGTGTGTGTGTGTGTGTAGACACACATTTTTTCCCCTTGAGTCATCTGAAAATAAGTTGCAGGCTGGCTAGAATTATTATTGATATAGTAGTCTGTTCCTTGCAGATACAACATATTATTCAAGCTAGACCAATTGGACTTTTCCTCATTGGAATTTGAATCTTGGAATGGGGTTAAGAAAAGAGAAGATAAAATGACTGGTCTTCACTAAATCTACTGCTGGTCTCAGTTAAGAAGTTCAAGTATGTTCTCTTCCATTAGTTCCTGACCTTTCTAAAACTGCTCCTCCAAACTACCTTTTGATTGTGTGAGTTCTAGCGTATGTGCCCACTGTATTCCAGAATCTATTGCTATTGCTTGCCATCCAAGACCCTGCCTGGTATGACTACCCTTGAGAAAGTTAGCACCCATCCCTGGGAACATTCAAGCAGAGGCTTCATGCAATTAGAAATGTTGCAGACAGAACCCCTTCATTTTTGGAGGGACTATGTGATATCATCTTTCTATCCTATCCTCAGAGAGTATATTCAGAATATGAGACCACTCTTCTTACCTCTGGACGGCTCTCCACCACAGTCCTACAAAATTCCATACTTGTAGAACCTTTATATTCTCTATCTGCTGCATAACAAACAGCGGATCAATAAAACAACCCTTTTATTATTTCTCATGATTCTGTAGGTTGATTGGGCTCAGTGGGATATTTCTTCTGCTCCAGGTCTTGTCAGCTGGAGCTATAAGTCATCTGGAGTGACGGAATGAAATGTGCAAGAAATCTGACTCACATGGTTGGCAGTCACTACGGGCTCTTGCCTGGGAGCTCAATGGGGGCTGTCAATGGGAACACCCCCATTTTCCTCTGGGTAGCCTCTCCATTTGGCTTGGGCTTCCTGTGGCATGGCAGCTGGGTTCCAAGAGGAGGAAACTAAGAAGCTGCTGATCATCTTCAGGCCTAGGCTTGCCAGTCCCACCATGTTACTTCCATGGGCCAAACAGTCACTGAGCCAACGAGGATTCAAGGAAGAGGAAATAAATCTACCCTTCAATGTGCAAAGAGAGATGAAGGAATAATGGCAGCCATCTTTGCAGGTGTTTACTACAGCATGCCATTCCTCTGGCTTATGAGATTTCTTGTCTAGAGTAGTGTTTCCCAGGTGTCATGCAGTATGGGATCACTACCAAAACCTTGCCAAGAGCTAGCACAGAAGTAACTTCCTTCTGGAAGCCTTCTCTGATTCCCTCTGGTTAGAGGCCTGATCATGGTGGTTCCCAAATGATTTGCACAATTTTTTTGTTAGTATCAGTTGAACTTTTGTGAACTTATATTTAGATATATGCTTGAATTAATAGGCTAATTTCCTTTCTTACATTTTTTCCCCTCCCTCCTTCCTTCTTTCTTCCACAGATATTTATTAAGTACCCACATAGTACCTACTAATCTAGGTGTTGGAGATACAACAGTGAACTAAACAGACAAATCTCTACTTGCACTGGGCTTATAAAAAGGGAGATAATTGAAAAACATTAAAAAAATTTGGAGAATGTTAGCTGCTATGAAGAAAATAAAGCGGGGTGATGTGACTGGGGGTATCCTTGTGTGCAGTGCTTTGAAAGAGCTAGCTACCCAAGGAGGAGGCATCCCAGCAGAGACCTGGATGTCAATAGAGAGCAAGCCAGAAGGGAAGAAAGTTTCAGAATAAGAAAACAGTAAGTGCAGATTCTTCAGGTAGGAACATGCTTGGAATGTTCAGGAAGCATCAGAGGTGTCAGTATCTGGCATGGGGTGAGAAATTGGGAGAGAGGTATTGCTTGGGATCAGACAGAGAAGTGGAGACCAAATCAGTTAGGGTCTGGGTTTTATCTCAAATGCAATGGGATACCTCCGGAAGTTATTCAGGTTGTTTTGGGGTTGAATTGTGTCCCCCACAAAAGGCATGTTCAGGTCCCAACTCTGGGACCTGTAGGTGTGAACCCATCTGTAGATAGGACCTTTGAAGATATTATTAGCCAAGCTGTGCCCAAGCTGAAAGAGGGTGGCCCTCAATCTAATATGGCTAAGGTTCTCATAAGCAAAGGAAATTGGGTAAGGAAAGAGAGAAGCCACAATGAGCAGCCAGAAGCTGGAAGTCAGTGGACCCCAGAAGAGAAAGGAGAGGATGTCGCCATGTCACGGAAAAGCCAGGGACCACATTGCCATAGTCTTCTTGAAGAAAGCATGGCCATGCTGATGCCATGATTTGGATTTCGCCCAGCCTCAAAACCGCGAGCCAATAAATTTCCGTTGTTTAAGCCAACCCATTGTATGGTATTTGTTTTGACCGCTAGGAAACTAAAACTGGTTGGAAGTGACGTGATTTAATCTATAATTTTTCAAAGATCTCTTTGGCTACTATATTAGTCAGGGTTCTCCAGGGAAACAGAAGTGAAAGGAGATCTATTTATCTTTCTTCTTACCTGTAAATATTATGAGATTTATTATAGGAATTGACTCATGTGACCATGGGATTGGCTAGTCTGAATTCCACAGGGCAGGCCGGAAGTTGGGAACACTGATGAAGGTTTCAATAAACTTCTCCAGAAGTTGGCTGGTTGAAGGAGGGGTAAAAACTCTTCTTTTTTGACCTTGAAAGAATCAGTTCCCTCTTTAAAGTCTTCAACTGACTATTTGACCTTGAAAGAATCAGTTCCCTCTTTAAAGTCTTCAACTGACTAGATGAGGCTTCTTTCATTGCTGAAGGAAATGTCCTTTTTTATTGTACCTGCAACCAGCCATAGATGCAATTAACTGACTAATGATTTAAATCCATGAAATATACTCATAGGATCAAGCCAGGGCCTGCTTGACCAGAGAAGTTGACACCATATTCCGGTTGACAGTTGACACATGAACGTAACCATCACAGCTACTGGGGGGTGGATTGCGGGAGGTCATGTGAATACACATTATTGCTAAACTCGGTGTTTGGTGCATGGGATCTGTCAGAGAACAAAACAGAGCTTTCATTCTAGTGAGGAAAAGAGATACATAAGTAAATGAAAAATATGATGTTCCAGATAATAAAAATTTCTATAAAGAGAAATTAAGCAGGGAAGAGGGGTAGAAAAACTTGGGATTGGCATGGGTAGGAATTTAGAACAGAGCAATTAAGGAAGTCCTCACTGAAGAAATATTTGGACAAAGACCATGGTGGGCGGGGAGGGGGGGATAGTGAGCTTTTCGTACTTTCTGGAAAAGAAGAACTATAGGCAGAGGAAATGGCAAGCCCAAAGTCTCTGAGGCTGGAGTTTGCTAGGCATACTGGAAGAACTCCAAGGAGGCCAGTGTACCAGGTATGTCAGTGAATGCAAGAGATGGGCATGGGGAGCACAGCGAGGGAAGGACGGGCAGAGAGGTAGGCTGTGTGGGGGTTTGCAGATTGCCGCAAGGATTTTGGAGGAGAAACATAAAGTAACTTGTGTTTTTATCAGGGTCCATCTGGCTACTGTATTGAGAATAGATTACAGAGGGGAAGGGCGAAGCGGGGACGACAGCGAGGAGGCTGTGGCAGCAGAGGAGGTAGACAGTGGTCAGATTTTATTTTCTTCACACATAGTAATTTTGAGTCAATATTATCTAATATAAATTATTAATATACAATCCATATTAATATATCCCCTAAAAGTCTTTCTTAGCATTTATTTTTTAATATACTAGATACAATCAAGTCTCATCTACAGCATTTGGTTTCCATAGCTCTTTAGTCTTTTCTGCTTGGACATATATATATATATTTTATATATATATAATATATATTGTGAAGTATATATAAATTGTGAAATACATATAAAAAAGCAATAAATTTCCAAGTACATGTAACAAGTAGTCATAGAACAGACTTTAAAGTTTGGTATGGTAAGAGTCCAAGCTAGTTTGTGTGGATTTGCCTGATTGCTTTTTAAATCATTAGATTCAGTTTAGCTACTTTTTTGGCAAGAATAACAGGGGTGGCATTATGCCCTTCCCATTGCTTCATATCAGGAGAGACATAACGTCAATTTGACCCATTATTGGGGATG
>PVIY010054265.1:0-14313 GCA_004026745.1 Myrmecophaga tridactyla
CTTCTTATGCTTCTTCTTTTTAGGCTTAAGAGATTTCTGAAACAAAGGTGAGCAGAGAATCAGCCCCCACACTGGTCTAGGAAGGAAATGCCTCCTCCTGTGGCAGGTGTTTAGGCTGTGGGTCCCCAAGGATGGAACACGGCCAGACCAAGCCGAGCAAGGGCCTCAGAGCCTGCTGCTCACCAGCATAAGCCAGCATGGCCCAGGAGGAGCCGCCTGCTGGGGTAGGGTGCAGGGGATCTGGAAGAGCCCCGGGAAAGAGAGCACAAGGCCACACAGGAATGGGCACACACATGTTCACAGCAGGAGTCACTGTCGTCAAAGGGAACGACAGCCCAGGTGTCCACTGATGAAGACCGAATACACAAACTGTGGTGCCAGTGGACAATGACTCAGCCGCAAGAAAGAATGAAGTCCCGATCCATGCTGCAGCGTGACGGACCCCAGGATGTGAGGCTGTGGGGTGTCAGGCAGACCCAAAAGGAAACACTGCCTGATTCCATTGACACGACACATCCAGGACAGGCAACTCCACGGAGAGAGGGGGAGACGAGTAGCTGCTGAGGGTGGGGAGGAAGGGCCTCCAGGCACAGGGCCTCTTTCTGGGGTGCTGATGGTGGTGGTGGACATGTGATCTGTGACAGTACTAAATCACTGAACTGCATGTTTTACGGAGGATGAATTGCAGGGGATGCAGTCCTGCCTCAGCAAGGCTGGCGTATGGAAAAAGAAAACCCAGATGATGACCAAAGGGATGCACAGACAGCAGGGTGGTCACCCTCTGGCCCCACGGGGCCCTCCCCCACACAGCCGGCATCCCCACCTTTTCCTGGTCCTGATTCTTGTCGTCCTTGTCCTCTGGCTCCTCCTGCCCATCTTCACCACTCTCCTTCGGGGCTGTGATGACGGTGTCCAGCCTGGGCTCATCCTGGGGAAGGCTGGGATGGTTAGGGGCTCCAGGGGCACCTGGAGAGCACCTGTGTGGGCTGTCTCCAAGCCAGGCCTATACCCCCGCCAAGGGAGGACTGCATGGGGCGGGAGGTCCCCTCCAAGCAACTGGGAGAGGCAGGAGTATGGACACACAGGCACTGAGCTACCTTGTCCTGGCTGAGCTCAAGAGGGGGAAAGGATGCACAGGCCTTGGCCTGAACCCCAAAAGGAGGGTATGCACATAATGGGGAGGTTCAGGGTTGATGGTGTCATCTGTTCACACTAAGGTGACTGCTGAGTTGGGCCATTGGGATAGGGCCAGATAGGAAGGCCAGAGGGTGCTAAGGGTGAGGGCCCCACAGCAGGCGATACTCCAAAAGGGCTGCACACAGACAGGCAGGCAGGCACCCCTGGATGCCCTGGGGAGAGCTGGGATGAGCTACAGGGCTCCAATGGTGGAGGCAAGCAGCACGACGAGGCCATGCAGGACACAAGTCCACCTGAGCAGGTGACTGGGACCACCCCAGGATCTTACCATTGGCAGGAGTGGGGCGGTGGCAGGTGGTGGCATGGGGGAGAGCCAGAAGTCCAGGTCCTCACCCTGCAACAAGGCAAGTAGCAGCATTGGGCAGCAGAGCCAGTAGGTTCCCTGTCTGTACCGCGGTCACCTCCTCCTGCTGGTCAATCTAGCTGCTCGGCCTACATCAAATGCTCCTGCTCAAGTCCCTGCCAACTCTCAGTCAAGACCAGTGTTTACGGTCCAAGGGGCACCAGGAGGGAGGGGCGGCTGGCTGAAACTGCCTGAGTTCAGAGGGCAGGCTGGCATTTCCAGCTCTGGCTGAAGTTGCTTATGGAGACAACACTACACACAGACAAGACCCTCATGAGATGTGTACCGTTCCCCACCAGCCACAGCCCGAGAGGTGGATGTGGACATGCTGCACAGGGAGCGATGTGGCTGTGCTCTCAGACTAATTAGGTCCCAGCCAGGCTCGGCACTGCGAGAAAACCTCTTTATACTCATACCACCCACAGGCATCAACGTGAAAGTGAACATGGAAGAAAGTTTTGGCATCCTGTGGGGACCTGGGAGTGGCGGCTAAGGAAGACTGGATATACTCTCGATCATGATTTATAACCACCGCAGGCTGCGGACGACAGAGTTGGATCCTCCTGAGGCAACCGTCTGCAGAAATGGCCATAGGGCTCACGGTTGTCTATTGTGAACCCAGCAGCTCCCACCCTAATTAGGACATGGTCAACACCCCTACAACTTCAGGGCTCAGAGCAGGAACACTCTACCCACAAGTTGGGTGGCCACCCTAGTTCAATGTTACCTTCTTCTCCTCCTTTTTCTTCTCTTTGTCTCTCACTTTTTCCTTGTGCTTTTTCTCTTTCTTCTTGGGTTTCTGGCTCTTCTTTTCCACCACAGGGATCTCCTCTTTCTCGGGGGACTTCAAGGTTGCAGTATTTCTATGTTTCTGGACAGGCAGCTTCTCGCTGTCGGCCAAGGGCCTTGAGGTGGGGGAAAGACGGAGAGGCCACCTGATTGGGGGGGCCAGCTGTGGCCTCATGGCTTTTGACCCCTTTCTGCTGTGAGGCAACAGTTGAGGATGCAGAGAAGCCCCAGGGAAGGGAGGAGGCAGAGCCCAGAACCCCAGAATCCCTGTAAACGCCAGCTCAGCTGTTCCACAGGAGGCAACTGCCTTCCCTGCCAAACCCCAGGCCAAGCTGTTGGTCAACAGAGAGGTGGAGGAGGGCAAGGAGGACAAACTGAAGGCGGGCAAAACCTACAAGGCAGGCAGTGCACTCGCCAGCAGCAGAGCTTGTCCTTGGAAGATGCTCAGCGCTCTGGGCCAGGTGCCCTTTGCACAGGTGGCACCTCCCCAAAGCAGCACCACAGGGGTGTGCATAGCACACTGCCAGCTTGTGAGGACAGCCACAGGAAATGGTCCAGCCGCTCTCAGCTCAAAAAGCTGCAGGCCCCAATAAGAGAAAGTGAAGGAGACTGGGGCCATGCCCAAAGCACAGCGAATGCTGCCCCCAGGGCCAGGCATGTCGGCAAGCTGAGCCCAGTGGGCTGTGCATAGGACAGCAGCAGCCAGCCTGTGAGGCAGGCTGCAGGTAGGCTCCACTTACCTGTGCGATTTCCCTGACCCCAGACTGTGAAGCACAAAGACACAGCCAGCCAGCCAAGAAGAGCAGGATGGGGGAGGACAGAGACAGAGATAGAAGGGGGAGGGTAGAGAGAGCCAGACAGAGTCGGGAGGGAGAAAGAGAATCAGAGAGGGAAGGAAAAAGGGGAAGAGAGAGAGTGTAGGAAGAAAGGAAGGAGAGAGAGAAAGTTGGGAAAGAAACAGAAACAGAAAAAGAGAGAGGGAGAAAGTAAAGACAGAGACCATAAGAACACAAGGTAGTGAGTGAGGAGGCAGAACCAGGAGGCAGGGATCACATGCCTTCAGGTCCTGGAACCTGCACACATCTCCCTAACAAGGCCAAAGCCCTGGCCAGGCCAGAGTCAGCTGTGTCCCATAGACACAGGGAACATGGGAGGGGGACAGAGGATGGTGAGGGTTCAGCTGCTTAGACCCCAAGGGTGTGTGTGTGTGGGGTGAGGCAGGAGACAAGGGTCACTCCCAGGGGTTGTGGCACGAAGTTCTGCTCTGACCTTTATGCCACTGAGAGGAGCCAATGCCCCCACAGGGCCTGTGGCAGTGTTCCTCCTACCTGGTTCATCGGGAGGTCCCACAGGAAGTCTCAGGGTACAAGGAGCGAACCAGGTGCTCTACGACCAGGGAGCCATTGAAAAGGGGCAGAGCAGAATGCCCCAGGAATGGAAGTGGGCTCCCAGAGGAATGCCCTGGGACAGACACTTCCTCCCACAAACTGGGACCATAGCAGAGCCACGGAATTGCCCTTTTCTCCTATTGGAGCCACTGCTGGGCCCAGCTCAGGGTCTCACAAAACAGGAAGGCCAGATCAGATGCAGGAGGGGGGCTCACCAAGGGAGTTAGAGCAAAGCAGAGGTACAAGTGTGGGGTGGGGGAATTTGTGGAGATACAGGAAGGGAAAGTGGGGGCTGGACAGAAAGAAGGGACACGGTGTGGCCATGGTGGTGGCAGCCTCCATGAGCCCTGAAATGTTGCCCCTAGGACAGTGTGAG
Organism: Myrmecophaga tridactyla; assembly: GCA_004026745.1. Lineage (NCBI taxonomy): Eukaryota > Metazoa > Chordata > Mammalia > Pilosa > Myrmecophagidae > Myrmecophaga > Myrmecophaga tridactyla. The sequence continues at coordinate 4,094 of PVIY010054265.1, forward strand.
GAGCTTGGAAGGAGGGAGACTTGTTCTCCTGCCCGACTTCACCAGTTTCTTGGTATTTAAAAATGCTCCTGTGCAAACTCACAAACAGAAAGTCAAGTTCAGATAACCAGGGGGTGCAGAATTTCTACTAGATGTGAAGGGACAGTTCTAGTAATTGGAAAGGTTTCAGGGCACCACCACATGGTGAATGGGGCAAATGCCATGGAGGGTATGCTTGGGAGGGGCTGGGACGGAAAGTTTCCGCTGTACATGTAGTCTAATAACTTAAAAAAAGAGAGGGAGCAATTTAAGGAGACAATGACAAATAAGTTCAAAACACAATCCTGGATGGGATCCTGCAAGGGAGGAGAGAAGGCTCAGAGGGACATTACTAGGACGTAAGAACTTGGAATCCAGCCTGAAACCTTCCTCCGCCATCAAACTGCTCGTACTGACGACTGCACTGAAGGAGATTACGTACGTGCGTGTCCTTGTCCTTAAGGAACGTACGGGAGGGATGCTGTTCAAGGAGCGTGTGTCCACAGCCTGCTCTCAAGTGTTCACCAAACAGAAAGATCAGACAGATGGAAAGGATGATACAGCAAAGGTGGCAAAAGGTGAAACTTGGTGGGTTTGGGTGTCTAGGGCATGCTCGAGTTCTCCATGTGGAGTCGGTATTAGTTTTGTAACTGTCCCATAAGTTTGAAATTATTACCAAAAAAAAAAAAAGATTCCTGGGAGGGGCAGGCCGGGAGGCTGGGGCCAGACCCCCGGAAGCAAGGGGCAGGAGGAGCAGCCAAGGGAAGGTGAGTCACGTGAGGAGCTCAGTAGTTGGTTGGGCCTGTGGACCCTCAGTCCCCAGGGGGCCCTTCTGAGATACACACCCTCTCTGGCCTGGGACCCCCACACCAATCCCAGTGCCCCACAGACAAGGGCCTCAGGGCTCAGGCTGGAGGTCTTGTTCAAGGGAGGCTCAGGGAGCGCCTTTTGCTGAACAAGAGCCTTCAGCAAATGGTCAAGCCAGCGCAGAAGCCGGGCCTGAGTTGACACCCAGCCAAGCCCCCCAAGTCCCCTGCCCCAGTGGATCCCTGAACTTGCCCCTTACTTGTCTAAATCGATGTCCAGTGCCCTGTAGGGGTCGTTGGGGTCTTTGTCATCTTCGTCGCTTGGCAAAGCATTCTGAAGGGGGAAGGGGAGGGACTCTGTGTCCAGCAGGACTGGCCACTGCCCAGTGTCCAGACGACAGGGTACCCGGCCTTGAGGGTCCTCTCCCCACCCTCAGCCCCCACTCCTAGGAAAGCTGCCTGTACCAGTTGGGCTCATACACAAAGCACATTCACTCCTGGCCCTGGCCCCAGGAGGGACTTAATCCACTTCACACAGTGTGGGCTTGGTGCAGGGACCCCAACTCTGGTCATGCCCACCCCAGCAGGAGCCTCTGGTACAGGACATAGAGAGGGCCGTATGCCTCTCAGCTCTGCCAGGGTACATATCCCATCCCCACCTCCCATGGGAACTCAGACTCTGTCCAGGCCTTGGAAAAAGACCGGGGTGGGAGGCTCTGTCTGTTCTAAGTGGGCACTCGGACACCTCCGGCCAAGCCTCCATTTCCCATTCTCTACCCAGGCTCTGACCACTACACAACCGCCTCAGGCTGGACAGGAATGTACTCTGCACAGGGCAGCGCACCTCAGGCATCTCCTCGGTGACAATGTCCACCTGCTGGGCAGGGGCGATGTCCTCATCACTCTCTGTGTGCAGCGAGCCATGGCGCCGGTGCCGGCTGCGCTTCTCCTTCTCCTTCTTCTGCTTCTTCCTCTTCTTGTCCTTCTCAAGCTTCTGGCGGTGCCGCCGCTCCTCCTCCAGCTTCACATACTGGTCGGACATGGGCACCCCTGCCAGGAACAGGGCTACTCAGCCAGGGTGCAGAGGGGGAGTGGAACCCTGAGGCCGTCCCACCCCAAGGTCAATGCCCAGGTAACACACAGGAAAGGTGCTCGGCTCTGCCGAGTGGAGGGGGTTGCCAGAGGGAGCGGAATTGGAACAGAGGAGAGGGCATAACAAAGCCCCAAGACCCACCACCCTGCCCTCTCTGGGGCTGCTCAGGAGTCATCGGAAGCCCGAGGGCAGCCAGGAGAGAAGGCCCAGCATGAAAAGTTGGTGTGAAGAAGTCCCAGGTACTGACAGTGGTGCTGGTGGCACAATCCTGTGCACACAGTCAATCTACTGCACTGTCCACTTTAAACAACCGTCCCCACTTGCTGCTGGGGGAACTGAGAGGTCCTCTGCGACTAACTACACGAGAGGACTCTGGAAGCTCTGCCTGTCTCCCCTGGATGTGGTCCCAGACCCTGTCCCCTTTGCTGACTGTGCTCCGGGTCCTTCTGCTATGGTAAAACATGGCCAAGAGTCTGACTGTCTATTAAGCCCTGGGGGTCCTTCCAGCAAATCCCTGAACTGGGGGTGGTCTGGAGACCATGACCCGGGAAGAATTTCTCACAGGCCTAGAAACCAGAGTGGAATCCCTGTTTCCTGCCTTTGATGAACATCTGGAGTGCCTTAAAGGAGTGACCAGGACGTGCCCCTCACCTCCAGCAGCCTTGGACCTCCCCACTTGCAGAGGGGGTGCCCACTGGGGGGTGCCTTGCTGAGCCACGCCTGCCATGCCCTGAGATACCACCCAACTGCCAGGGAGTGCTGCGGAGTTCTCTACCTGTCCTCCCCCTACACCAACAGCCCCACAAGCAGGGCCTGCACCGACAGCCACAGGGACACTTGCCTGGGACTTTCAGGGGCACCGAGAGGTCGATGTGCACCACGGGAATGTGTTCCACGCCCGGCGTGTCCTGGTACCGCTGAAAACCAAACATGGTGATGTCACAGGTGCACCACGCAGGGAAGGCCACAGGGAGGACGCTGTGAGGGCAGCTGCGTCCCTGAGCTCGGGGTAGATGCACTGGGGGCATGCTCCAGGAGCCCAGGGGCTGGGCAGTGTGAGTGAAACGCTCCTGCTTTATGGATGAGTGCTCTTAAGAGTGGGGAAACGTCTGTTGTTTAAACAACTACAGGGACAATCTAGAGGGAGGTGCACATTTATCAGACTGAATCCCATGTGTTCTTCAAATTAAAAATCTTAAAGCGAAAAAAAAAAAAGAAATGTTGAAGCTGGTTTAAATCACAGGAAACCCCACTTTCCCCACACTAGGATCACCAAAATGAAACACAATCACAAGGGCTAGCGATGACAGGGAGCTCGAGAGAGTAAGGTGCTATAGCAGCTATGAGAGGCCCAGCTGCTCCTCAAAATGTTAAACCCAGAGTCAACGTCTGACCAGCAAGCCCCCCTCCTAGGTGCACAGCCAAGAGCAACGGTAACATAAGACCCACAAAGACCTGTGCACAAACGTTCACATTAGGTGGACTCAGAAAAGCTGAAAGGTAGAAAGCCTCAAGTGTCTGCCCGCAGATGAAGGAGGAACACAAGATGGGTCACCCACACAAGCGTAAATAGGAAGGAAGGTCTGTTCCACCATGGAGGAAGCCTGAAGACAAATGCTCAGTGAGAGAAGCCAGTCACGGGAGGCTGTTTGAGGTATATCCATGCAGTATCCAAAAGGGGTGATGCTATAGAAGAAAAGGAGTAGGATGGTGGTTGCTGGTGACTGGGGGAGGACAGGGGATGACAGGTAATGGTGATGAGAATGTTCTGGATTTAGGTGTGATGGATTTTGGTGGTGATGATGGTTGTATAACTCTGCAAATATACTAAAAACCACTGAACTGGACATTTTAAAAGGGTGAATGTTACGATAAATGAATTCTCTCTCAACAAAGATGTCTTAAAAAATGGTGATGGAGGCGGTGCGATGATGGCTCAGTGACAGAATTCTCGCCTGCCATGCCAGAGACCCGGGTTCGATTCCTGGTGCCTGCCCAGGCAAAAAAAAAAGTGACGCATGTAGGAACTGTTAAGCTGCAGACAGGGAAAATTTTCCATGTTCTTTTCCAATGTGGATGCTATTTATTTCTTTTTCTTGCATAAACGCTCTGCTTAGCTTCCACTAGACTGTTGAACAGGAGTGGTGACAGCGGGCATCCCTGTCGTGTACTTGATCTTAGAGGGAAAGCTTAGGAACCAAGTCCCAATCCAGGCAACAACATGGAAACCTGAAGACCTCATGTTGGGTGAAATAAGCCAACACAGAGGATACACTGCACGATCTCACTGATGTGAAATAATTAGAATGAGCAAACTCAGAATCCAGAATATACATTACCAAGGGCCAGTGTGGGGGCAAGGAACTAGGACTTAAGATTTAAAATGTATGGGCGGGGCGGCTGCCGTGGCTCAGCAGGCAGAGCTCCGACCTGCCGTGCTGGAGGTCTGGAGTTCGATCCCTGGTGCCTCCTGCCCATATGCAAATTAAAAATAAATAAATAAATAAATAAATAAATAAATAAATAAATAAATAAATAAATAAATAAATAAATAAATAAAATGTATGGGCGGCTGCTATGGCTCAGCAGGCAGAGCTCCGACCTGCCATGCTGGAGGTCTGGAGTTCGATCCCTGGTGCCTCCTGCCCATATGCAAATTAAAAAAAAAAAAAAAAAGATTTAAAATGTATTGTCTCTTATTTGGGATGAGGGAAACGTTTTGGTGCTGGATAGGGGTGATGGGAGCATAACATTGTGAACATAATTAACAGGACTGAATTATGTATGTGAATGTAGGTAAAAGGGAAAATGTTAGGTTATATACATGGTACTTGAATAAAAACCAACAATAAAAAACTGAATCTATGGAATTGCACAACACCAACAGAGCGCCCTAAGTTAAAGCACAGACCACACAGCTAACAGGATAATCACGAAACCACCAAACCAACTAACATGTTCCACACCAATGCATGGTGGTGGGGTAAAGAATGATTGCTCTATAAACCACCATTTCTTCAATAAGTTAAAAATAAAAGAGGTGGGGCAGGCCATGGTGGCTCAGTGGCAGAATTTTCGCCTGCCATGTCAGAGACCCAGGTTCAATTCCTGGGGCCTGCCCATGCAAAAACTAATAATAATAATAAAAAATAAAAGAAGCAATGAAGCCTATTGTCAAGTTATAATCACCAGTCCTGCCCCAACCCCCAGGTTGTGCCCCAGACCCTCCCTTCCGCACCAAGAGTGGCTGCCCCTTGCTTCAGGCTCCAGACCACCTGCTCCTGCAAACAGGCCTCGCACAGGGGCTGTAGGGCAGAGACCCCTCTCACTGCACTGGGTAGGGGGAGGTGCTGCTGCCCCATTTACTGGAGTGACAACCCAAGGGATTGGGGGACACAGTTGGGCCCAATGATCCCTGTATATCCTGAGGACAAGCACAGCCTTGGCAAAGATGCACACATGACGGGGCACAGCCCATCATGGCTGACCCCAGGTCAGCAGGAAAGCACACAGCTCCACCATCAGATACCCTCCCTGCTGCAGTCATACAGCCAAAGATGGCTCTAGAAGGCACCCCCCCTCGGCCAGTTCACAGAGCATGCACTACATAGCGGTTGGGAGAAGGCTGCAGAGAAGAGCCTGACAGCATTGCAAGCTGGGAGCTACTCTTGGGAGGTGAGAAAGAGCCCATGTGTGTGGCACGCTGCTCCCCATACATTGCGTTGTATACTTTTACTTATTTTATTGGCACATGCCACTGCTTCCAAATAGTGCATACCAAAAATTAGCTTAGATTAAAAAAAAAAATGTCTGTACCTCCAGTATCTAAAACAGGCCTTGGCTCTTGAGAAACAGTTGATAAAAACTGGCTAAGTAAAGGAGATCCCTCCTAGGGAAGATTCTGGAAGATACAACGGTTGGTGTGGAGAAGGCATCACCAGAGTCTGAACACATGATCGATGACGCATGTGAGCACGGCCTGGGAGTGAGCAGCCAGGTGGGGGCGCATGGAGGGCAGCAGGCATCACCCCAGCTCTGACAAGGGGCATCAATTCTCCTGTCTGCTCAACACTAACGTCCTCAGCTTGAGCTCAGATGCCCCCAACAGGGCCCTCCCCATTCAAGTGTCAGCAGCTGGTCCTTATTCTCTATGGCACATTCCCGCCACGTGGACTGTGGGCAGTTTCTGGAACGTTTCCTGAATGTTTCTGGTGAGCAGCAGGCTGCAGAGGCTGGACACTCCCTGTCACTTGAGGGTGTCCAAGGAATAGCCTTACCTTTTGAGGGGATGGTGAGCTCTTGATGTAGAATGGGTTGTTGGCTTGTTCCTGTTTCCGGGCCTCCCGTCGCTGCAGAGGGAAGAATTCACAGGCACAAAAGATTAAACACTCACAACACAGGTCAGGAGCCAAGACAAGCAACTGCTCAGTTTCCGGGTTGGGATACTGGCTGCTTCCACCGCTCCCCAACAGCAACACCAGCCTGACTGTCACTTCTACCATCAGCCTTTTATTGACAGGGAAATGAGACACAAAAGTGAAAAGAGAGCTAGAAGGACAGGGTGCGATTTCTACAAATGACTATAGAAAAGGAAATGCCACAAGCCAAAGCTCCAGGCCAAAAGCTGTCAGCAGGGCATGGGCCCAGCACGGCAGATGCATGCAGCTGAGACCTCCGTCCTCTCCCTTGGCCTCCACCTCTGTAAGGCCCAGAATAGCAAACAGCTACTCTGCTCCCCTCAAGCGAGCAGGCTAAGCTGGTGAAGGCTCACTTCCGTATACAGAGAAAAGGTCAGCACGGAGAAGAACTGGAAAGGACACAGAAAGCTGTTCCCCACTGGGGACGGGGTTCAGGGCCTTCTCCTGCTTTTCTGTGGTGTTTGAACACAGTCCATTAAAAAAAAAATCACAGTGCCTGCATTCCAGGATGGTGGGTACTGAGTACACAGAGGCAGGGGGGTCCAGTGCCACCCAGAGGCTCCCCGCAGAACGCCTGGAGGATGCGTGGGACAAAGAATGGCCGCCCATCCATGCTCTAAATGGAAACCTCGTTGAAGACGAAACCCAGACTCCACTGGGTTCATGGGCCCCAATGTCAACATCCACCAAAACCCACGTGCATTCCTGCAGGATGGTGGGTCACACCCCGTCTGACCCAGGAACTAGCCACCAGGAAAGTCAATGGCCTCTGCAGATCCATTTCAGAAGCCAGAGCTGGCTGTCCTGCTCAGCCACCACTGGGGGAGGCACACCCAGGAAGGGAATAGTGGGAGATGCTATTCTAGAAGCAAGAGCGGACAGAGGCCCTGCCCGTACACCCACCCGGGCCAGCTCCTCCTCATCCACCTCGGCCGGCCGCTGTTTTGCATGTCTCTGCTCCTCGTCATGGAACATGGCCTTGGGTTTCTCATCCTCGGACTCGCTGTCCGAAAGAGGCTCATTGATCCAGGCATCCAGGTCCAGACTGCCAAGAAAGAACAAGTCAGTGTGGCCTGGTCCCCCCTGAAGGGACAGTCACCATCCCCTCAGACAAGGACACCAAAACGAGGAGGGTGGGCAGGTGGGTGGCCTGAGGCAGAGGCCCCAGTGCCCCCATGCAGGCTAGGCCGGTGATTCCACACCATGTGGTGTACAGTAAGGGCACAATCAAACCCATCCCAGGAGCAGCATCGTGGGCCCAGAACGACAGGCTTCTTTCTGGCAGATGGGTCAAGGCCCTGCCGCAAAAGCACCAAACCAGGGGCTGTCAAGCCTGACTGAACTGAAGGAAGCAGCTGGGCCCCAGCACAGGAACGCCATGTCCCTGGCCCTAAGGCCCCCACTCCCGGCCACAATGCCCCCAGGCCTGCTGAATGGCCGCACAGGCTCACCCTTCGGGAACGGGGACCTTCTTCTGGGCCTTGGGGGCCACTGGGTTCAGCTCCCCAGCAAAGAGGGCACTCACTTCTTCAGCCACCGGCACGTCCTTGGCCTGAAGCTTCTGGATGTATTTGACCAGCTGCAGGATGCAGGACGCCTGTGGGGAATCACTGGGTGAGACCAGGGGCCAGGATGCCGACCAAGGCTGCTTGGGCAGAGGACATGGCTCAGACAATACAGAAAAGCAACATGGCTTCCATGAGCGAGTCCCGGGCAGACCAAACACTGCTTCCATTAAGGGTCTTCCCTAAAACATTCTGAAAGCTCAAATGATAGACAAGCCTGACAAGGAGGCCCGGCAAGCAGGGAAGCAGACATCCGTGCTGTCCCTTCAACTATGGAGCAAGACTTCTGAAGAGAACAAGGCCAAGACAGAAAGGAGGCCACAGATGCACTTGTGGAGCAAGACGACATGCAGCTGCCCTTGCTCCCTGCCTGAGGACAGACACGCCCTCTGTCCTGAGTGGCCCTGGCCCATACACTCACCAGCTGAGGGCAGGAACCCTGGCCCCTGAGGGTAGAGACAGGTCAGAGCATAGGCTTGGCTAGTGCCTGATGCAGACATGCAGCATGGTACAAGGTGGCATGATGGACGCCATTTGGCTCAGCCTCCTTGGCTGGGTGACAGGGCGGACGCTGCACATCTGACTGGGGAGTGTGGCCCAGAGCCATCATGGTATGCTGTCAAGGTGTCACTGAGCCCCCCACGACTGGCACAGAGAGGCTGGGCCACCACCCAGCAGACAGGAGCCTGTGCCGTGGGTCTAATACTGCCACACCCAGGTTCTCACCCACTAGCTCTCCCACCCCAGTACCTACAAAGAAACTGAAGGTGTTCCCTTTGATGCTGCTCTCAGACCAAGCAGCCCCAAGTTCTGGCCAATCACCCAAGACCTGGGGACCCTAGCCACCAAAACTGTTCTCAGGTGGCCACCCTCCACCCCCTCTCCAGTCCCTCCTCTTATAGCTCCTGTATCACTGCTGGCTGGGATTTCACCTGTGCATGTCCCACCTGTCCCACCCACAGCTGCATCCAGCTTAACACCCAGGATCTCCCCCATGTAACTGAGGAACAGTTAAAAAAAGAAAGGACCAGCAAACTTACAGATAAGACCATTGAAATTAATTAGCACAAGGAGCAGAAAGAAAAAAGAATGAAGAGAAATAGATAAGGCCTGAGGGGCCTTTGGGACACTATCAAACAAACTAACAAATGCACCAATGGAGTCCCAGAAAGGCAAGACAGAGTAAGGAACAGAAAAAGTCTGTTTATAGCAGCATTGTTTACAATTGCCAAGAGATGGAAATAGCCCAGATGTCCATCAACAGATGAGAGGCTAAACAAGCTGTGGTATATACATACAAATGGAATATTATGCAGCTGTAAATGAGAACAAAGTTATGAAGTATGTAACAACATGGACAGACCTTGAGGACGTTATGCTGAGTGAAATTAGCCAAAAACAAAAGGACAAAACTGTATGGTCTCAGTGATATGAACTGACATTAATCAGTGAACTTGGAGAATTTCAGTTAAGAACACAGGTTATCAGGAAACAGAAATGGGGTAGAGACTGGGTAACTGGAGCTAAAGGGATACAGACCGTGAAGAGGACTGACTGTAAAAATTCAGAAATGGAAGCACAATACTACCCGATTGTAGCACAATAATGTAAGTATACCATATGAAGCTGAATGTGAGAATGATAGAGGGAGGAGGGCTGGGGGAACATATGAAACCAGAAAGAAGGACAGACGATAAAGACTGAGATGGTATAATCTAGGAATGCCTAAATTTGACAGTGACTAAATGTACAAATAAAAAAATGTTTGTATTTATTTGTATGAGGAAGAAAAAAAGAATGTCAATACTGCAGGGTGTTGAAAATAGACGGTCATTCATATTTTAAAACTTCAACTTCTGTGTGAGACGAAAGCAAGAAATGTTTATTTGGAACAAAATTTATATTTTGAAAGTGCATTTCCTAATGTAACTGATATAGACAGTTTAACTGAACACTATAAGTCCATGGAACCTTGAATATGAGATTTTGTAGGTTTGTCCACATTAGTGTGATGCCCTGACAAACTCCAGAGTGATCTGAACAGTGAATAAGGAAGTATTTGCAAAGTCCCCTTGGGGGAATGGGGAGAAAGGGGGAAAAGTTCAACTTCCCCATTTGGATAATTCCTGATATTCTTGCAAGCAGTGGGGCTAGCCAAATCAACAAGTTGAGCCCTCAATCTTGGGGCTTGTTCATATGAAACTTATCCCCGCAAAGGATAGGCTAAGCCTACTTAAAATTAGGCTTAAGAGTCACCCCCAGAAAACCTCTTCTGTGGCTCAGATGTGGCCTCTCTCTTTCAGCCAACAAGGCAAGCAAA
>PVIY010054266.1:0-14301 GCA_004026745.1 Myrmecophaga tridactyla
TCCTCCAGTTCAGAAATCCTATGTTCTATCTCTCGAAATCTACCATTGTAGGTTTCCATTGTTTTTTTCATCTCTTCTACTGTGTCTTTCATTCCCATAAGTTCTGTGATTTGTTTTTTCAGACTTTCAGTTTCTTCTTTTTGTTCTTTCTTTGCCTTCTTTATATCCTCCCTCAATTCATTGATTTGGTTTTTGATGAGGTTTTCCATGTCTGTTCGTACATTCTGATTAATTATTTCAGCTTCTGTATGTCATTTGAATTGTTGGTTTGTTCCTTTGACTGGGCCATATCTTCAATTTTCCTAGTGTGATTTGTTATTTTTTGCTGGCATCTAGGCATTTAATTACCTTAATTAGTTTATTCTGGAGATTGCTTTCACTTCTTTTCTCTAGGGTTTTCTTGCTGGATGAATTTGCTTTTCTTATCCTGCCCTGTGTGTGGCGCTTGTTTGATGCAGGTCCCACCAGCATAAGATGCTGCAGTACCTTTAACTTTGGCTGGGGGTGTGTTGAAGACAGAGGAGAAGTTGTAGGCTGGTTTTAATGGCTTCAAATTACCAAGCCCTGGTGTCTGAATTCCTTGAGGGAGGGATTCCACCTGAGTCGGGCTTCACCCCTCCCCTGGGGAAGGCACAGGCTCCAGACAAGCCCCCAGAAGAGCTCACTTCTGCCTATGCCTGGGGCAGTTGCAGCCTGAAAAGTCCTGCCGCTGTATCCAGAGGCAGTCAAGCCTTTGTAGATACACAGCCACAAAAACCTCTGTTTCCTTCTTTTTTTTTTTCCCTCTTTTTCTGTCAGTCCTGCTCCCTTGGTGCTGGGGCAAAAATGAGCAACCTCTGCTTTGATCAGGTTCACCTAAGCTGAAGGCCTAATTTTAGTAGTCAGAATTTGTTAATTAGTTCCACAATTGGCGTTTGATTGTGTCCAGTCCCTGCTGCTGGTAAAGGCCTTTCCTTTCCCCTCTGGGAAGTGGCCTGTGGGGGAGGGGTGCCGGCTGCCGCAGCTTTGGGAACTCACGGTTCTGGGGGGTGCTTGCAGCCAGTCCAGCTGGTCCAGACTGGGGTATGCTGTGTGTCTGGTCACTGATGTGGCCCCAGGAGCTGTTCTGTACTGTTTCTGGTTATTTAGTAGTTGTTCTCGAGGATGAACTAAAACGCGCACATTGTTAAGCCGCCATCTTGACCCGGAAGCTCCAGGCAACAGTTTTTAAAGGAGAAAAAGATTAGATAAATTGCTTGTGGGTGGTCATATTTGGGGTACAACAAATGTCCTTAAGGTTAAACTTTACTGAATTATGTATCATGCGGTTTGTTTATGGTGCCCAGTTGTCCTTAGGGTATTTATTTATTTATTTATTAATGCAGAACAATAAACACCTTTATTACATGAGCTAGGATTGGAGGGAAGAATTATTTGCCTTTCTAGGCCTTCATTTTCCTTAGATAAAACTTCAGCTCCTTGCCTTCTAGCACATACCATCTGTTGGGTCACACTGGCCTGGCCCAGAAGCAATGCAGGCAGAAGCTTGCCCTGCTGAAACTGCTCCTCAAGAAGACTGCTGATCTTGGCATTCTTTTTCCTATCATCATATTTCTTCTGAATTTTCTTTGATCGTTTTTTGCTTAAAATTTTTTTCCTCCTCAGGAATCAGCTTGGTCCCCTTCTTGCGGCCCAGGGGCAGAGCATAATGGGACTTGTACCACTACCAGTCTGGTGTGCTGTCAATGAGCACAAATCAGTTCTTCACCAGGATCTTGGTGCAGACCAGCTTGTTATTGGGTACACTGTAGATGACATCAATGATCCTTGTTTTGCGAGTACAACACTCAGACTCCCAGGAGATTCCCCACATCCAGCCTCAAGGCGTGGTACTACTTATTGCCTCCTCACACCGGAACTGTGTGTATTCGACGGGGGCCAATCTTTGTGTTGGCAGTGGGCCTCCTAGCTCATACTTCCATTTCTTGTGGTAGGGTTTTCTCTTGCCTGAGGTCTTGTGGCGCTTGTGCCAGTCGTCTCAGTAGATACGCATTGCACAGCACTGTCTGTGCTGAAAGTTAGCTGCCTTTCCTCTGAAGAACTAATGAAATAAATCCGCTTTTATTAAAAGCCAATCCATCTCTGGTGTGTTGCATTCCGGTAGCTAGCAAACTAGAACACCCCCAGAGAACGTTTTCTGTCGCTTTAATGTGGCCTCTCTCTCAGTCAACTTAGCAGGTGAATTCAATGCCCTCCCACATTTGTGGGAGGAAATGCAAAATTTCACCGTCTGGTTTGTAAAACCTTTAAAAAATATTTTTACTGAGAAATCTTCACACACATACATTCCGTACTTGAAATACAATCAGTGGCTCACAATATCATCACATAACTGTGTTTTCATCTCCATGATCATTTTAGAACATTTGCTTCACTCCAGAAAAAGAAATAAAAAGAAAAAAGAAAAACTCATATATCCCTTGCTCCTTATCCCTCCCTCTCATTGACCAACTAGTATTTCAAGCTACTCAGTTCTTTTACCCTTTACCCTCTCCCCCAATCATTTATTTTTTTATCCTTATTTTTTTTAATCCTTATTTTTTTACTCATCTGTCCATACCGGGGATAAAAGGAGCATCAGACATAAGGTTTTCACAATCATACAGTCACATTGTAAAAGCTATATAGTTATACAATCATCTTCAAAAATCAAAGCTACTGGAACGTAGTTCAACAGTTTTAGGTACTTCCCTCCAACCACTCCAATACTCCATAAACTAAAAAGGGTTGTCTGTATAATACATAATAACCTCCAGGATAACCTGTCAACTCTGAAATCTCTCAGCCACTGAAACTTTATTTTGTCTCATTTCTCTCTTCCCCCTTTTGGTCAAGAAGGCTTTCTCAATCCCATGATGCTGGGTCCTGTCCCATGTTGCCAGGGAGATTTACACTCTACAAATGCGGGAAGGCATTGAATTCACCTGCTAAGTTGACTGAGAGAGAGGCCACATTAAAGCGACAGAAAACGTTCTCTGGGGGTGTTCTAGTTTGCTAGCTACCAGAATGCAGCACACCAGAGATGGATTGGCTTTTAATAAAAGCGGATTTATTTCATTAGTTCTTCAGAGGAAAGGCAGCTAACTTTCATGTGAGGTTCTTTCTTACATGGGAAGGCTCAGGGTAATCTCTGCTGGCCTTCTCTCCAGGCCTCTGGGTTCCAACAACTTTCCCTGGGGTGATTCCTTTCTGCATCTCCAAAGGCCTGGGCTGAGCTGCAAGTGCTGAGATGAGGAATGCCGAGCTGCTTGGGCTGTGCTACATTGCACTCTCTCATTTAAGCACTAGACAATGAAGTCAAACATCATTCATTGCAGCAGGCATGCCTCTTAGCTGACTGCAGATGTAATCAGGAACAGATGAGGTTCACGTACTCATGTGGCTCATGTCCACAGCAACAGAACTAGGTGCCTTCACCTGGCCAAGTTGACAACTGAATCTAACTACCACAGGGGGTAACTCTTAGGCATAATTATAAGTAGGCTTAGCTTCTCCTTTGCATGAATGTTTCATAGGGGTGAGCCCCAAGATCGAGGGCTCAGTCTATTGAATTGGTAAAAAGGATCTTAAGATACTTCATAAGACTCTTGAGGGCAGAGGCTAGAAAGATCAACTATCTCAGTTTGCCCAGGACTGGTGGGTTTCCCAGGATGTGGGACTTTTGGTGCTACATCCAGGATAATCCTGAGCAATCTGGGATAATCACCCTAGCTAGCAAAAGTTGAGCTTGCCCGAGGACCCAGGTTCGATTCCTGGTGCCTGCCCATGTAAAAAAAAAAAAAAAAAAATTTGAGCTTGATTCATCTTTGAACCTGCTAAAATATCTACCACCAAGTTTTTTTTTAACACAGTTTTATTGAGATATAGTCACACACCATGTAATCCACTCAAAGTATGCAATTAACTCACAGTATCATCATATAGTGTGCATTCATCACAACACTCAATTTTAGAACATGTTCTTTACTCTAAAAAAAGAAATAAAAATAAAAACTCTAAAACAACTCATACCCCTTATCCCTCCACAATCTTATTTTTGTCTTTATTTTGTTACTTATCTATATATACACTGGATAAAGAGATTATCAGTCCCAAGGTTTTTACAAACACTGTCACTTGATAAAAGCTATATAATACAAACATTATCAAAGATGAAGGCTACTGGATTACAGGTTACTGGATTAGGCTAGCTATTTAATATACTAGAAGCTAAAAAGAAATATCTATATAATGAGTCAGTAGTTTAAAAATATCTATATAATGAGTCAGTAGTTATAATCATTTGTTAGAACCTAATTTCTCAGTTACACCTCCTCCCTCTCATTTGATCCTTCTTTCAATCTTCAGGATATCTGGGCATATGCCATTTTAACTTCTTCATTCTGGAAAGGGGTGTTGACATTTTGGGTTAGAGGAAGAAAACTGCTTGGTGTTCTTGGAGAGACTAGTATCTCTGGATTTCAGGCTTTATCTGGCATAGGAACAATCTGAAGGCCTTAAATTTCTGAAAAAAATTAAAATATTGAGAAAAACTGTTATGGGGTCTCAGATAGAGCCCAGGTTATTCTCTAGGGTTTTAAGAATTCTGTTGGTGGGGTGTGTCATATGCAATTTGCAATATCTGGCTGTGCTAGTTTAAAAGGATGTATGTATCCTAGAAAAGCCATGTTTTAATCCTAATCCCATTTTGTAAAGGCAGCCATTTCTTCTAATCCCCATTCACTATGGTATATTTGAGACTGTAATTAGATCATCTCCCTGAAGATGTGATTTAATCAAGAGTGGTTGCTAAACTGGATTAAATGGAGGCATGTCTCCGCCCATTTGGGTGGAGCTTGATTAGTTTACTGGAATCCTATAAAAGAGGAAAGATTTTAGAGAATGCAAGAGATTCGGAGAGAACAGAGAAGAACGACAGCCACAAGAAGCAGAGAGCCCACCAGCCAGCAACCTTTGGAGATGAAGAAGGAAAATGCCTCCTGGGGAGCTTCATGAAACAGGAAGCCAGGAGAGAAAGGTAGCAGATGATGCCATGTTCGCCATGTGCCCTTCCAGCTGAGGGAGAAGCCCTGACCATGTTTGCCATGTGCCTTCTCACTTGAGAGAGAAACCCTGAACTTCATCGGCCTTCTTGAACCAAGCCATCTTTCTCTGAATGCCTTTGATTGCACATTTCTGTAGACTTGTTTTAATGGGACATTTTCTTGGCCTTAGAACTGTAAATTAGCAACTTATTAAATTCCCCTTTTAAAAAGTCATTCTGTTCCTAGTATACTGCATTCTGGCAGCTAGCAAACTAGAACACTGGCTGAAGCTTGCATGAGAGCAACCTCCAGATTGACTTCTCCACTCTATTTGAAATCTCTTAATCACTGAAACTTTACTTTGTTTCTTTTCCCCCTTTTAATCAAGAAGACATTCTTAATCCCATGATGCCAGCACCAGGCTCATCCTGAATGCCATGTCCCACATTGCCAGGGAGATTTATATTCCTGGAAGTTATGTCCCACATAGGGCCTACCACCAAGTCTGGCACATAAAAGGTGTTCAATAAACTCATTGAATATTTGTTGACATCAAATAGGGGGAATGTAAATGATAACAAAAATAAATAAAAGCACCTATTAAAGAAATGCCAGTTGTTTTTGTTTTGTTTTATTTGTTTTCTGTAGCAGGGAATAGTGGGGAATATGGGTTAAAGCTGTTTGAGAAGGGCCTTGAATGCCAATTTGTATTATATTTTATCAACAATTGGTAGCCATGGAATGCTTTAGAACATAGGAGGGACAGAGGTAAAAACCTGTGCTTTTCCTTGTTAAATCTGGGTCACTGAATGAGATGCATTGGTCTAAGTAGGGTCCAGAAGCTGAAATCCAAGTAGAAGGTTATTATAATAGTCTCCCCCACCAACTGAAATAACAAACTTTCAGAACTGTAAGGAAACTAAGAAGTCCACTAATCTAATGCCTTTCTTTTTTTTAATTAATAATTTTTCTTATATTTGTTCATTTTAGAAACTGTGTCTTCCATGGCCTTCCCTCCTCTTACATTTTAATAATTATTTTAAGACTAATTTTAATTAGTAACAAATGAAGGCCCAGTATAAAGTGATTTGTTCAAGTCATTCAGCAAGTTCTAAGCAGCCCTTACTGGAGCCCTTCAAGACGGAACCATTTTGGAAAAAGATTGAGAGCCCAGGCAACCAGAGACCTTTGGAGATGAAGAAGAACACCCCTGGGGGAGCTTCATGAAACAAGAAGCCTGGAGAGAAAGCTAAGCAGGCTGGACAAGAAGGCAAATTTCTTCCCTGCTTGGGGGGAGACCTTATATTACTCAACTGGTTTCAATACCCTGCCACCCTGGAACAAAGGTTTCACTGAGAATAAAAGGACAAAGTGATATTTTTCTTCAAGTTAAATGTATTCATTTCTCAAATTCTGAGATGATATCCTTCCTACCATACTTGGGATGAAAATATTAGTTCTTTTACAAAATGATGGTCTTGGTAGATGGTAGTTGGCAATGTCCTTACCTGACAATATAAAAAGTTGATAACCTTTTTGTTCTCCTGCTCCCCCTTATAGCCCCACTGATTTGTACAATGAAAAAGTCTGGACCAGGCTTTTTCTTTATTTTTATGTTGCTTCTGGCTCAGAATCTCTTTCATTCTTTTTGTAACCAAGGAAAAATTTTAAATCTTGATCCCTACACACTTGTGGTGGATATGGCATACTTATCTTCTCTTAATATGCCTTCCTTAAATGCATGGGTTTGAAAACCAAACAACTATTTCTCAAATTCTCTTGCAGCTAAGATTCTGGTTGTAAACTTATTGATCTGCCAATAATTTGAACAATCCAGAGACTTGGCAAGTGAAAGTAGAGCAGGAACCATCTCCTTGCTGCTTTGCTGTTATTGCTGGTAATACCATGGTGTGCTGGTTGAATCTGTGGTGTACCCCAGAAAAGCCATTTCCTTTAATCCTCATTCAGTATTGCTGAGTGAGAGTTTTTTGATTGTTTTCATGGAGATGTGACCCATCCAATTGAGGGTGGTAACTTTTGATTAGATGGTTTCCATGGAGATGCATCTCTACCCATTCAAGGTGGGGTAGCCCTTACTGGAGTCCTTCAAGATGGAACCATTTTGGAAAAAGATTGAGAGCCCAGGCAACCAGAGACCTTTGGAGATGAAGAAGAACACCCCTGGGAGAGCTTCATGAAACAAGAAGCCTGGAGAGAAAGCTAGTAGACGTCACCATGTTTGCTATGTGCCCTTCCAGTTGACAGAGAAACTCTGAACATTATTAGCCTTCTTGAACCAAGGTATATTTCCCTGGATGGTTAGATTGGACATTTCTATAGCCTTGTTTTAGACATCTTCATGCCTTAGAAATGTGCAACTTAATAAATTCCCCTTTTTAAAAGCCATTCTATTGCTGGCATATCACATTCCAGCAGCAAACTAGAACACATGGAGATGTTGCTTTTTTCAGTAGCAGTTTTCTGGTATCCATACACTTGCTTCATGGCTATTGAAGGCTGCTGAGTTAGTGGTAGCAACAGCAACTTCTGATTCCTAGATCACAACTAAGGAGGTATGTTCTTGAACTCAACAGTTTCAAAGATAGTCTTTTTTAAAAATGTTTTTATTGATAAATCTTAACATATCAACATACAAACATTCTTAACATACAAACATTCCATACATGGTGTACAATCAATGGCTCATAATATCATCATGTGGTTGTATATTCATCACCATGATCATTTTTTAGCACAATTTGCATCACTCCAGAAAAAGAAATAAAAAGGGGGAAAAAAATACCTCATACATACTATACCCCTTACCCCTCCCTCTTATTGACCACTAGTATTTCCATCTACCCAATTTATTTCAATCTTTGTCTCCCCTATTATTTATTTATTTATTTATTTACTCATCTGTCCATACCTAGATAAAGGAGTATCAGACACAGGGTTTTCACAATCACACAGTCACACTGTAAAAGCTGTATCATTATACAATCATCTTCAAGAAATAAGGCTACTGGAACACAGCTCAGCAGTTTCAGGTGCTTCCCTCTAGCCATTCCAAAACACCATAAACTGAAAAGTGATATCTATATAATGCATAAGAATAATCTCCAGGATAAACTCTATTTTTTTTTGAGATGGCTTTTTTTTTCATCACATAGTTGTATATTCATCATCATGCTCATTTCTTAGAACATTTGCATCAATTCAGAAAAAGAAATAAAAAAAAAACAGAAAAAAATCATACATATCATACCCCCACTCCTTCTTTTCATTGATCACTAGCAAATCAATCTACTAAATTTATTCTAACATTTGTTCCCCTATTATTTATTTATTTTTTATCCATATGTTTTACTCATCTGTCCATAAGGTAGATAAAAGAAGCATTAGACACAAGTTTCTCACAATTGCACAGTAACATTGTGAAAGCTATATCATTATACAATCATCTTCAAGAAAGATGGCTACTGGAATACCACTCTACATTTTCAGGCAGTTCCCTCCAGTCTCTCTGTAATGCCTTAACTAAAAAGGTGATATCTATTTAATGCATAAGAATAACCTTCAGGATAACCTCTCAATTCCGTTTGGAATCTCTCAGCCATTGACACTTTATTTTGTCTCGGTTCTCTCTTCCCCCTTTTGGTTGAGATGGTTTTCTAAATTCTTTGATGCTGACTTCCAGCTCATTCCAGGATTTCTGTCCCACATTGCCAGGAAGGTCCATATCCCTGAGAGTCATGTCCCACATAGAGAAGGGGAGGGCAGTGAGTTTGCTTGTCATGTTGGCTGAGAGAGGGAGGCCACATCTGAGCAACAAAAGAGATTGTCTTGGGGGTGACTCTTAGGCCTCATTTTAAGTAGGTTTAGTCTATCCTTTTTTAAAAAAATTTTTATTAATGAAACCAATCAACATACAATATGAACATTCTTTTTTTTATCACATAGTTGTATATTCATCATGATCATTTCATAGCACATTTGCATCAATTCAGAAAAAGAAATAAAAAAACAGAAAAAAAATCATACATACCATACCTCTTACCCCTCCCTTTCATTCATCACTAGCATTTCATTCTACTAAATTTATTTTAACATTTGTTTCCCTATTATTTATCTATTTTTAATCCATATGTTTTACTCATCTATCCATAAGATGGACAAAAGAAGCATCAGACAACAAGGTTTTCACAATCACACAGTCATATTGTGAAAGTTTTATCATTATACAATCATCTTCAAGAAACATGGCTACTGGAACACAGCTCTACATTTTCAGGCAGTTCCTTCCAGCCTCTCTGTAATGCCTTAACTAAAAAGGTGATATCTATTTAATGCATAAGAATAACCTCCAGGATAACCTCTCAACTCCATTTGAAATCTCTCAGCCATTGACACTTTATTTTGTCTCATTTCTCTCTTCCCCCTTTTGGTTGAGAAGGTCCCTTGGTGCTGAGTCCCAGCTCATTCTAGGATTTCTGTCCACATTGCCAGGAAGGTCCACACCCCTGGGAGTCATGTCCCACTAAGAGAGGGGGAGGGCAATGAGTTTGCTTGTCATGTTGGCTGAGAGAGGGAGGCCACATCTGAGCAACAAAAGAGGTTGTCTTGGGGGTGACTGTTAGGCCTCATTTTAAGTAGGCCTAGCCTATCCTTTGCAGGGTGAAGTTTCATATGAACAAATAGCAAGATTGGGGGCTCAGTCTATTGCCTTGGTTGTCCCTACTGCTTGTGAGAATATCAAGAATTCTCCACTTGGGGAAATTGAATTTTCCCACTTTCTCACCATTCCCCAAAGGGACTTTGCAAATACTTTTTTATTCATTGTTCAAATTCTTCTGGCTTTTATCGAAGCATCACTCTGGACAAACCTACAAAATCTCATGCCCTACTCAAGGTTCCATGTACTTATGGTGTTCAATTAAGCTGTTCACATAAGTTATATTAGGAAATGCGTTAGTCAAAATATAAATTTTGTACCAAATAAACATTTTCTGATTTAGTCTCACCCATAAGTTAAAGTTTTAAAATACTAATTACCACCTATTTTCAATTACCCTGCATTATTGTCATTCCTCTGTTCTTCCTCATGCAAAACATTTTAAAATTTGTACAGTCACTATCATTATATACTCTAGGCATTACTAGATTATATCATCTCAGTCTTTATCATCTATCTTTCTTCTGATTTCATTTGCGCTCCCAACCCTCCACCCTCTATCATTCTGACATTCAGCTTCATTCAGTGTTCTAACATTATTGCATTACAGTTAGGTAGTATTGTGCTATCCATTTCTGAATTTTTACAGTCAGTCCCGTTGCACAATCTGTATCCCTTCAGTTCCAATCACCCAATATCTATCCTATTTCTGTCTCCTGATGACCTCTGTTCTTTAACTGAAATTATCCAAGTTCATTCACTAATGTTAGTTCATATCAGTGAGATCATATGGTATTTGTCCTTTTGTTTCTGGCTAATATCACTCAGCAAAATGACCTTAAGGTCCATCCATCTTGTTACATCCTTCATAACTTTATTCTGTCTCACAGCTGCATAATCTTCCATCATATGTATATACCACAGCTTGTTTAACCACTCATCTGTTGATGGACATTTGGGCTGTTTCCATCTCTTGGCAATTGTAAATAATGTTGCTATAAACATTGGTGTGCAAATGCCCATTTGGGTCTTTGCCCCCTAGGTCCTCTGAGTAGATACCTAGCAATTGTATTGCCAGATCATACGGCAATTCTATACTTAACTTCCTTGCTAACCGCCAAACTGCCATCCATAGAGGTTGTACCATTTAACATCCCACCAACAGTGAGTAAGTGTGCCTCTTTCTCCACATCTTCTCCAGCATTTGTTCTTTTCTGTTTTAATGATAATGGCCATTCTGGTGGGTGTGAGATGATATCTCATTGTGGTTTTGATCTGCATTTCCCTCACAGCCAGGGAAGTTGAGCATCTTTTCATGTGCCTTTTGGCCATTTGTATTTCCTCTTCTGAGAAGTGTCTGTCCATGTCTTTTGTCCATTTTGTAATTGGGTTGTCCGTCTTTTTGTTGTTGAGTTGAACAATCTCTTTATATATTCTGGATACTAGACCTTTATCCAATATATCATTTCCAAATATTGTCTCCCAATGTGTAGGCTGTCTTTTTGCTTTCTTGATGAAGTTCTTTGATGTGCAAAAGTGTTTAATTTTGAGGAGTTCCCATTTCTTTCTTTCTTTCTTTCTTCAATTCTTGTGCTTTGGGTATAAGGTCCAGGAAACCGCCTCCTATTATAAGATTGATAAGATATTTCCCTACATTTTCTTCTAACAGTTTTATGGTCTTAGATCTAATGTTTAGGACTTTGATCCATTTTGAGTTAATTTTTGTATAGGGTGTGAGATATGGATCCTCTTTCATTCTTTTGCATATGAATATCCAGTTCTCTAGGCACCATTTATTGAAGAGACTGTTCTGTCCCAGATGAGTTGGCTTGACTGTCTTATCAAAGATCAATTGTCATAGATGAGAGGCCCTATATCTGAACACTTCATTTGATTCCTTTGGTCAGTATATCTATCTTTATACCAGTACCATGCTGTTTTGACTACTGTAGCTTCGTAATGTGACTTAAAGTCAGGTAGCGTGAGACCTCTGACTTCATTTTTCTTTCCCAGGATACTTTTAGCTATTTGGGGCACACTGCCCTTCCAGATAAATTTGGTTACTGTTTTTTCTATTTCTGAAAAGTAAGTTTTTTTTTTAATTTTAATTGGTATTACATTGAATCTGTAAATCAATTTAGGTAGAATTGACATCTTAACTATATTTAGTCTTCCGATCCATGAACACGGTATGCTCTTCCATTTATTTAGGTATTCTATGATTTCTTTTAACAATTTCTTATAGTTTTTTTCTGTATAGGTCTTTTGTCTCTTTAGTTAAATTCATTCCTAAATATTTTATTCTTTTGGTTACTATTGTAAATGGAATTTTTTTCATGGTTTCCCCCTCAGTTTGTTCATTACTAGTGTATAGAAACATGACAGATTTTTGAGTGTGATCTTGTAACCTGCCACTTTGCTGTATTCATTTTTAGCTCTAGTAGTTTTGCTGTGGATCTTTCATTTTTTTTTTGACATACAATATCATATCATCTGCAAACAGTGATAGTTTTACTTCTTCCTTTCCTTTGATGCCTTATATATCTTTTT
This sequence comes from Myrmecophaga tridactyla, assembly GCA_004026745.1. NCBI lineage: Eukaryota > Metazoa > Chordata > Mammalia > Pilosa > Myrmecophagidae > Myrmecophaga > Myrmecophaga tridactyla. The sequence continues at coordinate 12,289 of PVIY010054266.1, forward strand.
CTTGTCTAATTGCTCTGGCTAGAACTCCCAACACAATGTTGAATAACAGTGGTGATAGTGGACATCCTTGTCTTGTTCCTGATCTTAGGGGGAAAGTTTTCAGTTTTTCCCCATTGAGGATGATGTTAGCTGTGAGTTTTTCATATAGTCCCTTTATCATTTTGAGGAAGTTCCCTTCTATTCCTATCCTTTGAAGTGTTTTCAACAGGAAAGGATGTTGAATTTTGTCAAATGCCTTTTCTGTTTCAATCGAGATCTTATGTGGTTTTCCTGCTTTGATTTGTTGATATCATGTATTATATTAATGTATTTTCTTATGTTGAACAATCCTTGCATACCTAGGATGAATCCTACTTGGTCATGGTGTATAATTCTTTTTAATGTGCTGGATTCGATTTGTGAGAATTTGTTGAGGATTTTTTGCATCTATATTCATTAGAGAGATGGGTCTGTAATCCTCTTTTCTTGTAGTATCTTTGTATGGCTTTGGTATGAGGGTGATGTTGGCTTCACAGAATGTGTTAGGAAGCCTTCCCTGCTTTTCAACGTTTTTGAAGAGTTTGACCAGTTTGGTACTAATTATTTCTTGAATGTTTGGTAGAATTCACATGTGAAGCCATCTGGTCCTGGACTTTTCTTTTTGGGGAGCTTTTCGATGACTGCTTCAATTTCTCTACTTGTGATTGTTTTGTTGAGGTCATTTGTTTCTTCTTGAGTCAATGTTCATTGTTCATGCCTTTCTGGAAAGTTGTCCAGTTTATTAGCATAAAGTTGTTCATAGTATCCTCTCATTACTTCCTTTATTTCTGTAGGGTCAGTGGTTATGTCTCCCCTTCCATTTCTCATTTTATTTATTTGCATCCTGTCTCTTCTTCTGTATGTCAACCTTGCTAAGGGTCCACCAATCTTATTGATTTTCTCCTAGAAACAATTTCTGGTTTTGTTGATTTTCTGATTGTTCTCAATTTCATTTATTTCTGCTCTAATCTTTGTTATTTATTTCCTTTTGCTTGCTTTGGGGTTAGTTTGCTGTTCTTTCTCTACTTCTTCCAAATGGACAGTCAATTCCTTGATTTTTGCTCTTTCTTCTTTTTTTGATATAGGCATTTAGGGGAATAAATTTCCCTTTTAGCACTGCCTTTGCTGCATCCCATAAATTTTGATATATTGTGCTTTCATTTTCATTTGCCTCGAGATATTTACTGATTTCTCTTGTATTTTCTTCCTTGACCACTGGTTGTTTAAGAGTGTATTGTTGAGCCTTCATATATTTGTGAATTTTCTGGCACTCTGCCTATTATTGATTTCTAACTTCATTCCTTTATGATTTGAGAAAGTGTTTTGCATTATTTCAATCTTTTTAAATTTATTGAGACTTGCTTTGTCACCCAGCATATGGTGTATCCTTGAAAATGATCCCTGAGCACTTGTGAAAAAGGTATATCCTGCTGTTGTGGGGTGTAATGTTCTATAAACGTATGTTAAGTCTAGCTCATTTATTGCATTATTCAAATTCTCTGTTTCTTTATTGCTCCTCTGCCTAGATATTCTGTTCATTGATGAGAGTGGGGAATTGAAGTCTCCAACTTTTATGGTAGATGTGTCTATTTCTCTTTTCAGTGTTTGCCTCGTGTATTTTGGAGCATTCTGGCTCATGCATAAATATTTATGATTGCTATGTCTTCTTGTTGAATTGTTTCTTTTATTAACAGTGTCCTTTGTCTCTTTTAACTGTTTTACATTTGAAGTCTAATTTGTTGGATATTAGTATAGCTACTCCTGCTCTTTTCTGGTTGTTATTCGCATGAAATATCTTTTCCCAACCTTTCACTTTCAACCTATGTTTATCCTTGGGTCTAAGATGTGTTTTCTGTAGATAGCATATAGACGGGTCCTTTTTTTAAATCCATTCTGCCAGACTATGTCTTTTGATTGGGGAGTTAAATACTTTAACATTTAGTGTTATTACTGTATGGGCAGTACTTTCTTCTACTGTTTTGCCTTTTGGATTTT
>PVIY010054267.1:0-14304 GCA_004026745.1 Myrmecophaga tridactyla
GAGGGATCCCATCAAATTAGAGTAAAGTTGGTTTCCAGAAAGAACTCCAGGAGACCTATTTCCAGGTGGGCTAAAACTGTTAATGAAAGACAAATGCAAAGAGCAAGAAAAGACAACTAGTCCACAGGCCCAGCAGGCTGAGATGTTCATGTGTTGATTCTTTAATTTTTGGCCATGTGTAGATCAGTCAGCTTCTGGGGTGACTGAGACAGGGCTCAGAGGTCTCCTCAGGCTTTGGCTGTGCATTTACTAGCTGCTTCCATTGAGCTAGAGCAGGGAAGTGATGATCATTCAGGCCTCAGTCGTGGGCTGGTCAGTTCATCTCAGCTGCAATGGAGAAGGGCACAGTGGCTCCCAGAGAATGATGTGTGTCAGGTGTTCAGGATCCCTTTTTGACCTGAGAGTGGTGAATTCATAGGATGAACTTCACAAATTGACAGCTATGGGGGTTACTAAAACAACATGGTAAGGACCTTTCTATTAAGACTGCAGGGAACCTCTTTTTTTTTCCCTTAGCCTTTTACCCATACCACATTTCCAGTCTTAACCTCAGGTGAGGGAGGGTAGGTGCTAAAGAATTTGGGTACTGTCTTTAACACCTTTCTTTTTAGTTCACCTAAGACTTTTCTTAGCTTTGACCATAACTTCCCTTCTACAAGCCATCAGCAACTTGCTGCATTTATTCAGGCATTGTCCCACATTGTTCATTCTGCAACAGCCATTTATTTCATGTCAGAACAAAATTATTCTCCTTTGCCTCTCAGCAAAAATATATCCTTTATATCCTTAATACTTAAGTCACCATCTCAAGCAAGCATTTCATCACACACAATTACCATCAAATTTGAATTTGTTAGAATAATGTTTAATACCCAAAATGCTCCAGTTAATGCACCTCTGAAATCCCAATGTACTTTTTTGTTTACAAGGATTTATGGCACACATTAATTTCTTTTAAAAACTATACAGATAACATTTTCAAGCAAGGTGTTTTGTAATATTAAACAGCTTCCTCAATTAAAAAAATAAAACATTAAACCAACAGGGAGCCACAAACTTGGAGCCAAAGACAATGTGGTTTGTCTTAATCCCTTTGATTGGAAGAAAAGGATTTAATGAGGGTGCACAGGTGCCAAGGGAGCTGGATGCAGATCTTCTGCCTTGCCAGGAGTAGGAGCACTATTCATTTTATAATTATAACTTGGTTTATATATATATTTTAATACATTTTCTTTATCTCATTATTTGATAAAACATTGATACTTTTTTGGTTGACCCCAGCTTCCACCACGCCTTGGAAAATGTTTCTGCAGGAAATTCTGTTATTGGTTTTAGAGAACTATTTTTCATTTTGTATGTATATATAAATTAGCTTTTCCTTTCCTTCTCTTCCAGTTTCCCAGCTTCATCGTTTTATTTAAGACACTGTTAAGTGGATTGCCTGTTTTTTTCCCCTAATAATAAAGTTATTATCAAGTGTTTATATGCTGGAGGTGCTGCCTTAATGATAGCATTTTATAAATTGTACCAGGGTTAGTTATTTCATGGCCACATAGCAGTTAGCAGGGCTGTGCTTATTATACCTTTCTGCAGCCAATACCAGCAAGTTAGAACTTTTTCCAGTTTTCTCATTGAACTTCTGAAAAGCAGTCTGTATGAAGGGATTGGTGTTAATTTTTATAAGTTTCATGCAATCAGCATAGTCCAGCATCACTTCTCCAGCCCCTGCATCAGTGGTTCTGACCATCCATTAGTTAATGGCTTATCAGGTTTTTATTTTTGAGATTGCTCAATGTTTCTGTTCACACATATTTCTATATCTTATTAACATAGCCCATCCTTTTTTTTTCTAATGACATTTTTTCCCAATCAATGTTTAAAGTTATGACTTATTGTTAATTACTTTAAGTAAATTTTAAAGAGGGGCTACTGACTTAAAAATCCCCAAATGTCTTAAAGCATTAGAAAGTATAATCCAGGGAGACAAAACACTTAAATTGAAAATATTCTGCATACAAAAAGATAAGAAACTGGCAACTTTAAATTTATCAAAAATGGTCCTAATAAAGCATTACAATATTTAGAAGACTATACTCCACATTTTCTCACAAATTTCTAAAGCTTGTCTTATTGACCTTCATCACTGTGAAGCTGTGCTGAAATGTGAATCCTGCTCCCAGCACCATTTTGTGCACAAAAAGCAACATGATATTTGTGGTTATTTAATCAATGGGTTTGGATTCATGGACAATACAGATTTCAATGATATAAAAACAGTTTATTGGGAAAGAAATTAAAGAGAATAATTAAAGTATAGTAATTAAAAGAGTCTTAAAAAATAAAGCATAGTTATATCACCAGATGAGATGGCATCAATACCTGAAGAGAAGTGCTGGAGAGTTTTAGAAGCAGCATTTTAATTCTTATTAGTAAAAATCCACAGGAATTTTGATGACAGAATTCAAAGTCTCCTTAGTTAAGATATATAGCAGAGCATAAGATTTTAATGAGGTGCTTTCCCTCTCTTATAAGATACTTTTCTCTTTCCTCTTTTTGTGATATTTTTACATAATAGTGACCAAATTTTAAATAGCTTATGTGACTGGGCCCAGTTTGGTCCTCTGGGAACTGGCTAGGGACCAAGAGGAACTTCTTGGGACCTAGATATTTTTATTAAAGTACACCTCCTTCCAGGAGGATAGCCAATCCTCCCAGCTATAGTGCTCATTTAACTGTTTTTTTTGTTTGTTTTTGTTTGTTTTATCAAGGTCACACAATGGCAACATTAATTGTACAGAACAGATTTTCTTCATGAGATAAATTTTAAAACCCCTATACAGATGTTTTTCTCTTATTCTGAAATGTGAAAATTTTAATTTATAAGATAGAGTAATGATAAGCCATAATACAAGATAATTTTTTTATCCTCCCTAAAAGTGGTTCATTTTTAATCATATAGTTTCCTAAGTCAGTCAGGGGTCAGCTTGATTCCCCAGTAATTAGTAAAAGCTTTCCTAAAGTTAGAAATCATGCACTGCAACAGTGTTTTATGGACTTTCCCTCTCATATCTGTGGTGGCAATGATTAATGAGAGGGCTTACAGACAAACAGCAAAGGGTTTTGAATAAACTGTCACTTCCTTTCATCTGGCCACTCCCCGGTGGGGACATTGGGTGTCTCTTGGCTTTGGTGGTCTGGAATAACCCCCTGGCCAGCCCCCCTTTCAGGGCTGCTTACCCTAATCCATGTGAGGATTGCCATGAACTTGCAGAATCCTAATTCACTCCTGGCCTGGTGCATGGCCAAGGACTTCCTTACATTCACACAATTCCACGCAGGCACTCCAACACCTCTCCTGCACCACCCCACCCAAATACAGACCTGAAGACTTCTGTTTTCCCTGGTCCTCCAGCTGGAGACTGGTACATGGATAGTCTCTGGGAGTTGATCAGGCTTCCCTTCCACTCAAGCCCCCTTAGCTTTTTATGAGTGGGCTGAAACTGATGCACCCAGGTGATTATCAGCCGGATGGGCAATGCTCCCAGAAACCTGGTTCCAGAAACTGTTGCCACTTGGATGGTGACAGGCACCCCAACCAGGGAGGTTAGGAATCTGAAAGACAGGGAAATGCCCCACTGCCAGCACTGGATTCCATTGGGATTCCAGTCCAGGTGCCACTGCTGCCACAGGCAAGGGAGGTGAAAATACACCCACTTCATATCCTGGACAAGCCCCCAGAAATGTTGCACAAAAAAAGGGACAAGGCTTTAAGCCTCCTGGAATGTTATATAGAAATAGAATGAACCAGGCTGAGGCTCCAAAGTTTCAGGAAGCAGGTTTTATTTTCTATGGCCATAGGGCTCAGCCAAGTAACCTCTGAAAGTCTGAGCCCCAAACAAAAGGCAGCCTTAGTTTTATATATTGTATTACATGCTAGAGATAAGGCAAGCTTAATATGGTGACTGGCAATATTAAAGGAAAAGCAATTGGTTAGTTTAGGGCACAGAAGCAGATGAGCTGTTAAGGGAGAGATCCTCATCCCAGGCATCTTATCTCACTTGTCTGCAGTTTTACCCATTCCTGAAGATCAGGAGAGGATGTTTGGGGATTTTCCACAGAGAAGGCAGCTGAACCAGAAGAAGAAAGGGAGGAGAGGCCTGCCTGCTCTAAAGCCTGCTTGCTGTACCACTGCCAGGGGCAGGTGGGACCTTTCAGAAGTTTAGAGAGCCATTTCTTTGAACCCACACAAGTCAAGGTATATAGAAGAACCTAGGAAACAGGTGACAATACCTGGACAGTTTTCCCACTTCTCTGTACATCCCCTTAGTTGGTGCTCTAGGAGGTCCAGTTGTCTCTAGATCAAGCAGGTTGATTTTAGCTTGGGTATATTTAGTGTGAACTTAAGTCACACAGACACCATAGTAGGTAGGTCATTCAGATTTGGGTATTATAGTCTTCTGATCTGTTCTGAAACACCACATCTCTTTCTTGTGAGAAAGTCATTACTCCTTACACGTGCCTTTCCTTCTGTGTCCTGCTTGAGTAACGATGATTTAGAGCTTAAAGGGATTAGTGATGTTCAACGATGAAAAACCAGACTATTCTGGATTGTTAACCCCTGGATTTCCCATGCCCATGAAACCCTCTTAGCTGATCACTAAACCTACCTTGTCCATGTCACCTGTGACATTCCTGATAACCAGGAATGAAGAAGATGGTCCAGAAGTGCTGCTTTGTCCTTATTCACAGATTCTCCTGAGTAAATAGTCTCATCCCACAGGGTTTCCCAAATGTTTCTTTGAAAGCACCTGCACCCTGACATGTAGAGGCTCCCAAAAGCCTAAAACCTCTTTTCAAGTGTGAAAAGTGGAATCTGAAAACTGTCTCAGATAATTGACTGTGTAAGTTCTGTACCCATTGGGCTGAAGAGCGTTTATTTACCTGAATTGTCTCATGAGGCATTGGAATATTGGTAATTTTTAGTATGCTTATAATAAATGTTTATTAATTTATAATTAAGACAAATTGATATTCAATTTCTCTCTGCATACATACATATATGCATCTTTTCTACAGCTATTCATAATATTTTCCAGCCCAATACCTGCAAGATTAGTAACACCCTTCCACAGGACAGTTCCCTGGAGGCAAGTCATGAGAAGAACTCAGATTCCTAAGCCTAGATCCCACACCCCCACAGTGCTTTGGAGGGTTATTTATTATAAAAACAGGAAACAAAACAGAGGAATACCAGGACAATAGAGCCTGACATATCACTAGGCACAACATCCACATGCTCAGACAGGGATGTGCTGTGATTCCCAAGTACTGCCTTGTGAACCAGCCTATCTAGTCAAAAGTAAATTGCCAGGGGGTCCCTCAGTTCTGGCCCAGCAGATGAATTATTCATGATTCTAAGAAGAAAATGGAAGCACAATGGGAGATGATAGTGAGTGGATGAAACTGCCACTTGATCAGAAATGTGAACACAAGCTGTGGAAATCAAGTTTAAGTGGTTATGAAGAAGCCCTGAAGATCTTCCAGAAAATAAAAGATGAAAAGAGCTCAGAATGTTCCAAATTTTCAGAATAGATAAAAACCTTGTGACTGATTCCAAAGAAGGGTTTCACTTGAAAGGATTGGAAGCTTCACTTATTTATGTTAAAAATGTCCATGTAGCAGGAAAAGGCAGTGGAGAAGTTGCATCAGGTGTTGTAAGTAAAAATATTCGACCAGCCTAAAGCCAAAGCCAAGGAGATCAGCATAGAGATCTGTCTAATGTGCACAGAAATTGAGAAAAGAGAGGCTTTGCAAGAAAAGCTCCTGAAAGGTCTGGGCAATAAGAACCCCAACATCTTAGTGGCCTCCATAGAGACTCTGAGGAGGGCCTTAAATTAATCTTTCAGGGGCAGATTTCAATTCCTTTTCTTCAGCTGCTAATCCAGCTTTCTTTCCATGTATGAGTTCTACTTTTTCTAAATGTTCTTTGTTTTTGTCAAGTTTGTGTTTGTCCACAACAGCTAAAGATGGGTTTACCCTTTCTCACTAACCACCATCAAAGTGACACCCAATGCTACAAATGCTGCATCTCTGACTTCAGGAGGAGAATAATTGATGTGCTTAAGTAGAGCAGCACAAAAGGCTTTAAGTAAGCTCTTTGGCAGGATAGAAGCAGTGCAGTTTTAGGAAGTTGCTATTAAACTGGTCAGATTCAAAAACTACAAACACCTTTAAGAGACATTTAAACAGAGGAATACAGTTCCCCCTGAGGCTCAGAATAAAGAAGCATCCTATTCATTTACTGCCTTAGGTAGAATTAGATTTCAGACCTGAGGAAGTAAGGCACCAACCAACATTTTTCCATATGCACACAATGAAGAAGAAAATAACCAATTCCAAACACAGAAGCAGAGGATATTAATATAGTTATAACTGTATTCCATACGTTAAAAAAGTGAAGAAACAAATAAGACCAAAATTAATCTTTAGAGAAGAAAACTAAAAATGTCTGGGAAGCAAATTGCACTGGATGGAATTGACAGAAGATTAGATATTGCAGGGGGAAATACTAGTGAATTTGAAGACATGAACAGAAAATTTCTGAAGAGAAATGTAGACAGAAGAATTAAAAATACATGGAGAAAAAAGTGTAAAGGGAGTATAAGAGCAGTTCAGAGGTAGAATCCGTAGATGCCATGCAGAAGAACCAGGTTTGATTCCCCACACATGCACTTTTCCCCCCACAAAAATAAATTCAACAAATGGTGCTGAAATAATTGCATAGTCCCATGGAAAAAGAATGAAATTTGACCCCCACCATACAGGATACAAAAATAATATGGGGAATAAAGATGAACTATAGGCCAACTCAAAAATGCTGAAGATACACATAATTGGAATCTGAAAAGAGGGAGGTGCAGGCATAAAATTGTTAAATAAATAGCCAAATTTTCCTTTCTGATGAAGATAAACTAAAAAATACCAAGGACAAGAAACATGAAAACTTTGTCACAAACACGGTAAAGATAAATTTGGTCATGTTTATATACCAAGAGAAAAACAAAGCAAGTTTATCCTGGATCTTAAATTATTATTTAAAGGTCTGCTGGACATAGCAGGAGTTGAGCTTCAGTTGAGATGAGAAGCAGAAATACTGCCTCACCTTAGGAATCCTAATATTCTCAGACTACATGGCTGTTTCCATGATGTCACTGGAGTGTACTTAATTCTAAAATATGTACCTCTTGGAACAGTCTACTGCAAACATCAGAAGCTTTCCAAGTTTGATGAACAGAGAACTGATACTTATATCACAGAATTGGCAGATGCACTGTCTTATTGTCATTCAAAGAAAGTTATTCATGGAGAAATTAATCCAGAAAATCTGTTCTTTGGATCACCTGAAGAATTTAAGATTGAAGACTTTTGGTTGTTGCTACATGTTACATCCTCCAGTAGAACCACTCTCTGTGGAACCCTTGACAACTTGCGTCCTGAAATGATTGAAGGCTGAATGCATGATGGAAAGTTGAGTCTTTGGAGTCTTGGCATTCCTGGCTATGAATTTTTAGTTGTGAAACCTCCTTTTTAGCAAATACATACTGAGAGATTTGCAACAGGATATCAAAGATTGAAGTCACATTCATAGACTATGTAATGGAGGTAGCCAGGGACTCCATTTCAAGAAGGTTGAAGATAATCCAAGCCAAAGCCCAACTCTTAAAGAAGTATGTGAACACCTCTGGATAACAGCAAGTTCATCAAAACCACCAAGCAGCCAAAAAAAGCAAAGAATCAACTTGCCAATGGTCTTAAGAATCTTGTGGGGAATGATATTTTGAGCTGGAGGCTGCTCTATAATCTAACGAGAAAATGCTAATGAAAATCAATCAGATTGCACTGCCTGTCATCAATCTCCAGTGCAAAAGAAACTGTTACTTTATTATTTTTAATTTAATGAGCAGGCAGTACTTTGGTTATATCTTTTTAGAAAGCTCTACTTCAAATAACATAATATTCTGAATTGAAAATGGCAGTGATAATCATGCTAATTTCACTGTCCTTATAACCTTAAGGTAGTGTTCAACTTCAGCTTCCCCAGTAGCCCATGTAATGTGAGGTGACTTGTGGAAGAAATCCTGTCTAGTTGTGGAAAGTGAGGACTTTCCAATTTGATCAGATCAAGAGCTGTGCAATAACCTTCCAAGTTCCTAAATATGTGTATAACTTATTAAGTGGACAAGCCTGGCAAAGCTGGAACATATACTTGATTCTCTTTTTTAAAGGTTACGATAAAGAATTTTGCATGGATTTGTATTTTTACTTCAATAGAATCTCTTCAGGAAGCCTCTCAATGTCTGTGTATCCTCCTGTTAAGCCTCATTGTGTAGTTAGTCATGGCACATGGTAGGTCAGAGGTGAAGTTAAAGGGCATCATGGATGAATCTAAAGAAAACTGTATTTCAGCACCCATTAAGACTATATTTACCCTTGTAGATGGTCCAAAATGTGTTCTGGTGATGCCATTTTTGCTTTTTCAGTATCCATTACCTGCAAGTTGTGGTCAGGTGCAGCAGGTATTGTGTCCTTCAAATAGCCTCCAGGGCATTCTTGCACAAGCACAAAATCTTGTCTCTAACCATAAACCAGTTCAGATTCAGAAATAGAAGTGATTTCAAAAAACCATGCCTCATCCTTTCTCCATGCTACTGAATAACACCCAAGAGAGTGAGCTGTCACAGCCACCAGCATGTGGAAACAATCCTGGAGAATAACTAGAATCAAAACAGAAAACAAAAAGAATCAAAGAAAAAGCAATAGGTTTTGGAGGATTTTGAAATTGGTCCTCCATTGGGTAAAGGAAAATTTGATCATGTTTCTTTGACAAGAGAAAAGCAAAGTAAGTTTATCCTGGCTCTTTAAGCATTATTTAAAACTCAACTGGACAAAGCAGGGGTTAAGCATCAGGTGAGAAGAGAAGTAGAAATACAGTCTCACCTTAGGAAACCTAATATTCTCAGACTATCTGGTTATTTCCACGATGCCACCAGAGTTTACCTAAGTCTTGAATATGCACCTCTTGGAGCAGTCTATAGAGAACTTCTGAAGCTCTCCATATTTGATAAACAGAGAACTGCAATTTAAATCACAGAATTGGCAATGCTCTTTCTTTCTGTCATTCAAAGAAAGTTATTCAGAGACATCAAGGCAGAGATCCTCCTCCTTGGATCAGTTGGAGAGCTTAAGATTGCAGACTTTGTGTGGTCAGTACATGCCCCATCCTCCAGGAGAACCCTCTCTGTAGAACTACTATCCACATGAGATGATTGGAATCTGAATATATGAAGAGAAGGTGGATCCTTGGGGCCTTGGAGTTCTTTGTTATGAATTTTTAGTTGGGAAAACTCATTTTGAAGTAAATACATACCAACAGACTTACAGTAGAATATCAAGGGTTGAATTCATATTCCCTGATATTGTAATAGAGGGAACCAGGGACCTCATTTCAAGATTACTGACACATAATCCAAACCAAATGCCAATTTAAAAGAAGTACATGAACACCTCAGGATCACAGCAAATTCATCAAAACCACCAAGCAGCCAAAAAGGCAAGCAGTCAACTAGCCAACAATTCTTAGAATCTTGCAAGGGGCAATTCTTTGAGCCAGGGGCGGCTATATAATCTGGCATGGATATACTACTGAAACTCATTCAATTTGCACTGCCTGCACTCAATTTCCAGTGCCACAGAAAATGTTACTTTGTTTAATTTACTGAGCAGGCAGTACTTTGGCTATCTCTATTCAGAAAGCACTACTTCAATAAGCATGACACTTTGCAATTAAATGGCAATGATAATTGTGCTAATTATACTAGCTTTATAACCTCAAGGCAGGGTTCCACTCCAGCTGCCCCAGCAGCCCATGTAGGGTGAGGAGTCTGGTGGAAGAAACCCAGAGTCTGTGGAAAGTACAAAGTGATGACTACCAGACCTGATCAGTTCAAGAACTGCACAAAATCCTTCCAAATATCTGAGTGTGTGTTTAACTTATTGGATGGCAAAGTCTGGCAAAACTGTTGCAATGAATACTTGATTCTCATTTTTAAATGTTAAAATTAAGACTTTTGCATAGATTTGGATATTTACTTCAAAAGTATCTCCTCAAGAAGGCTCTCAATGTCTCTGCATCTTCCTGCTAAGCCTGGTTGGTTGCTTAGTCCTCTTTAAGCACTTAACCCCTATAAGACTTTCTAAAATAGGAACATGTGTGCTACCTCCATTTCAGAACTCACTTGGGACATCTATGAAATGATATCTCAAAAATGTTTCTAAATGTTGAGGCCTTATTTTTCATTGCATTGGAGTTTCAGCATCTGTGCAAACTTTAAAAATAAATGAATAAATACAAAACATAACTCTGATGATGTTCTAGGCATAGATGAGGTGTGTGTTGTTGTCGACTATAAGGAAGGTGATTCTTGTTTAAATGGCAGGTCATCTGACAAAAGTGACTGTTGGCTTTGGCAGGAAGGCAGATTTTGAAAGTTTCAATATTTAGCAGAAGTAGTCTCCAAATTAAATGTGGAAAATGCAGCTGGCTTCTTTTGTAGCTTATAGCTAAATGTAATGTAAGAGGAATGAGATAAGTTAAGAACTGAACTCTTGGATACAAAGAAACTGAAAATTAAAGTGTGGACAATTTTAGCCTTCCAGGATGAGAGACTCAGAAAATACTGCCCCACATGAAGATTTAACCAAATATGGAACCATTCAGCAATTTCAGAAAAAGTCAGGATTGGAGATGGAGTTGTCCAGTAAGGATTTGTGGAAACTCCTTCTATCTGATGGGCATGATCCTTGCTTACTACATGGAAAGCCAAAAAGAGTGCTGTGTGAGCTATATGAATAGAACCACTGCCAGTCTCAACTGGGGCCACAGGAAAGGGGAAAAAAGAAGGGAAATTATCTTCAGAGGTGGAACCATGGAGGCTTGGGTTTGAAGGTTTGAAGACTTGGACCAGGGAAGCAGTTCCCAAGCACTGGGAGAAGATGAGCTGGCCTCAAAGGCAGAAAGTAGGCCTTCCACCTCTTTGCAGTGGAAGAGTTGTGCCACCTCATGCCATGGAGACTGGAGCACATCCTTGGTGATTGGGGAGAGCCTGGCTGCCATCACATAGAGCAGTTCAGCACGTATCCCAGAGATGACAGAGAACCCATGTGCAGTGCCAATGCTTGGAGAGGGTGGAGCTGAGAAAAAGAAAGCTTTACCAGTGTTCTATAAGTTTGCATTCAGAGAGATGTGGGTCACTTTTTAGGTCTTTGGATAGGGTGTGACTGCCACTTTCTAAAGCCCCAGAGATAGATGACTCTCAGATTTTGAAGTCTAATGGAGTTTGCTCTGCAGGTTTTTGAAACTGCTTATGTCCAGTGACCCTTTGTTCTTTCCAATTTCTCCATATGGAAATGGGAATATTTGTCTTCTTATTGGCCCTCCTTTGTATGTTGGCAACAGATAACTTGTTATGAATGTTACAGATCCAAAGCCAGGGGAGAATTTTGTCTTAGAATAGACCATGCCTGTAACAGACTTTGATGAGACTTTGTACTGGTTTTCAGCTCATATTGTATTTGTATTGTTACTGAAATGGTTTAAGGACTTAGTGATATTGTGATGAAGTGAATGTATTTTGTATATGGGGGAAACATGTATTTTTAGGTTCTGGATTTGTGGAATGTGCCAGTTTAAAATGATTATTTACCCAAGAAAAGTCAAGTTTTAATCCTGATCCATCTTGGTAGGCAACCATTTTTCTAATCTCTATTTCCATAGTTTGGAAACGATTTGATTATCTCCAGGGAGATGTGACACACCCAATTTTGGGTATTAACATTTGATTAGTGGGAGATGTGACTCCATCTGCTTCAGGTGGGTCTTGATTAGTTTACTGGAATCACTGAAAGTGGAAACATTTTGGAAAACATTTAAGAACCATTAGAACCACAAGAATACATGCAGCCAGAGATGTTTAGAGGTGAAGAATGAGAATTCCCCCAGGGGAGCTTTATGAAACAAGAAGCATGGAGAGGAAGTAAGAAGATGTGATGTTTACTATTAGCCTTTTCAGTTGAGAGAGAAACCCTGGATTTCATTGGCTTTTTTTTTAAGTGAAGGTTACCCCTTATTGGTGCCCTAGTTTACACATTTTATAGACTTGCTTTAATTTGGATATTTTCATAGCCATAGAATGTAAACTTGCAATTTAATAAATTCTCCCCTTTTAAAATCCATTCTGTTTCTGGTATATTTCATTCTGGCAGCTAACAAACTAGAACAATATATGTCTTAGTATGTATTACCTGGGTTCTGAGAGTCTAAGATATGTAAAATCAAGAATTAGATCTGCCATCATGGAGGGGTTTTCAGCAGGATGCAGTGAGGTTCACCATCTCCCCCTTGACCCTGATTTGCCTCAGGAATGGAGAGTATTATTCCAAGTAGAATTCAAATTCCTGACAGCAGCAACCCCATGGTACACACCAGTTTTCAGAGAAATCTGATAAGATAGAGGAGCGAAGCAAGTCATTGTTTCATAGATTAAGGTGTGAGCACATGCTTGCAGCAAACAGCAATAATTTTGGGGGCTCAACTGAGAAGTCACTTCCCTCTCTGCTGTGCAGATTGGGTCAGGAGGGTCAGAGCTCCAGGAACAGTGATCCCAGGGCACCATCCCATACTGCAGTGACCATTTGTGCACATCTCTTATGTCTTCCCCTCCCTAAGGGTGTTTCAGGTGATGACTGAGGTTCTTTAGCCTCCAGACATGAGGAAGTTTTCCCACTGGCCAACTTATGCTTAATTGGGCCCATGTTTAGGATATTCCTTATATGATGCAAACACTTGCCTTATTAAAGTGTTTGTGGTTCCCAGTTATGACATTTGCATACATGATAGTCCTTGTAGTGCCAAGCCTTCTGGAAGAACAGGTGCATTGTCATAAGAACACAGAACAAGACATTTGAAATCAAGTTCTCTGTTCTAGATATGATGTTCAAATTAGGGGAAGCATGGAGTCTTGATGCCTAAAACAAGACCCTTCACATGATATTTATGGATGAAGAATGCAGCAGCACAGTGAAGAGACCATAAAAGCAAGAGTTTTTGGTAGACTTCACAAAAGAAAAGGAATTAAATAGCACTACTATTTTTTGACCATGAAAGGACTTGAGAACAACAGTATTTATACTATGATATCAACTGTATAATAGAGGTATAGAAGCTTCTAGAAAATTTTCCACAATGCTGTTTGTGTCTTGATTATACTGAGATCCACATTACAAAGCTTTTCTGCACTTGACATTTTCTACCATGAACACTGGAATGATAGTACCTAGAGAAGCTAGATGTTTTTCTTGATGCACCATTTTCAGCTTGTTTGACTGGTAGACCACCTAGCTAGCCTTTACCATGAAAACATTCATGCCAAAGCTTAGTCAGCATCTACTAAAAATATTCACCCCATTCAAGTTTTCTCTGAAGGGCATCACAAGTCACCCATCTCCTGGATTTACAGAGGAGAGCATAGGTATCAGGTGTTAGCAGCTTGAGCTAAGGATAATAGGAGGGCTGAACTAGTATTTGTTCTTCTGCTTTCAGATCAGTATCAAGTCACTAAAGGTACTGGGTAGCAAAAGCACTGTGTCAAAATCTTTTCTACACAACACTTAATTGATCTTAGAGTAAATATCAACTAGCAAGCCCATTCTCTCCTAAACAAAGAGATGCATACACACACATACCCTGATTGTAGGTAAAAAGAAAATATAGAACTGTTCTATAGAAACTTCAAAAGTACTATTTTCAGTCATATACCTGTGGAAGTTCAGTATAGAATACCACAACTAAATGAAATTGAAACTTCTATATTTCTTGGATAAAGATCCCAATTGTCCCAAAGTATATTTTTCATCATACTAAGTGTAAAAGCACTAATGGACATTATTATAATCATATGAATAAGTGTTTGAAAAAATATAACTTTAGTGTAGGATTAGGCAACTGGACTGTGACTGGATCCCAAGGTGATCTAAAGTGACAGAGTGTCACTTTAAAGAATTGTGGGGGAATATATTTGCCTTTCCAAGTGGGCAGCCAAAACTACTAGAAGTCACATACATGTCCACATATGTCCACTGTAGACTTCATATCCTGAGTCAGTGTGGACTGAAAAAGAGATACTTAAAGGAATGACAGTTTTAAAAGCTAAATTCTCAAAGTCCTGCACTTCTCAGTTCTGGAAGTCA
>PVIY010054268.1:0-14297 GCA_004026745.1 Myrmecophaga tridactyla
ACTCCCCTTTGGCTGATTACAAATGGAATCAGCTGTGGATGCAGCTGACGTGATCATGACCTAATCCTATGAAATGTCCTTATTGCAACAGACAGACCAGCGCTTGCCCAATCAGATAAACAGGTACCACAACTTGGGCAAGTGGACACGTGTCCCTAACCATGACATATGGTTAAAGGCATCACTATATTATTAGACACATATAAAGGATAAGCCACAACTATGTCTGTAAAGAAGAGAATACCAGGAGTATCATCTGAATGGTGATCATTCTGGGTGTGCATCTCAAACCAGAAAAAGAAAATAAGTATCAAGAGGAAGAGAAACTGGGTTTTCCTGGTCTTGGACACAAAAATCACAGGATGTCCAAGAAGGAGATCCTGGGCAAGATATTTTCAGATTGAACCCTCCACATATGTAAAGGCTGTAACTGGGAAGAAGAAGACCAGGCCAGAGCCAAGGAAGCTGTGCCCACCACCCTCTGGGGTAAGTGGATGAGTGTCTTAGCTTGTGTGAGTCAGACTGCTTCACACTTCTCCCATTTCCCTATTTCCCTATAGCTCCCTTAATGTCATTCAGATGAGTCTTCAGAACGGTGCCAGCCTGCCTCAGCTCAGGGAACTAAGGAAAAGGTCTGTGACCAAGCTTGGGCCAAGGTGTTAAAGGAGGCCTACAGCTCCCACAAGACCAATAAAGAAGGTGAGATGGGAGGGACAGAAGTGGCGCCACTTGCACGCTACACACACTTAGAAAATTTCCTTCTAGGGCTACATCTTCTAAGTTCTGGGTTTGTTTTAATAATGAGCTAACAAATAGGAATTTGTTTTACTGCCTGAAGCCTCCCTAATACCTTGCAAATCATACATAATTCATTAATTCGTTCTAATTTCACTGAGCACCTACTGTATGCCCAGCATAGGCAAAGGGACAGAGAAAAGAAAATCAAATGATGTCCGCCCTCAGAAGACATCCAATGCAGTTGGAGAGGAAAGAGATATACACATGAAATCACTAAATTAGAACAAAATAAGACAAAACAAAAAATCAGACTACAAATTGGTATCAAATGCACTGATAGCAAATGCTGGGGAGAGAGGAAAAGGGACAGGAGGGCTTTGTGGGCTCAGGTAAATAGAGAAAACATCATGGAGCAGGTAACTTAAGCTGGACCTTAAAGAATAAGTAAGTCAGGATGGGAAACTAGCATGTGAAAATAGCATTTATTCAACACGCACATATTGAACACCTATTCTGTGCCAGACACTGTGAACCCGAGACAGTAAGATATAACAACAACAAGCATTTTTAGAGAGCTCAATATGTTTTAGGTACATTTTAAGCACTTTACAAGAATTAACTGACCTAATCCTCCTAACAGTCCTATATGGTAATTTACTGTTATCATCTTCATTTCACAGATGAGAAAATGAGGCAGAGAGAAGTTAGGTCCAGGTCGGGGGCAGGGATCAAACCCAGGTTGTCTGACTCTGGATAGTTTAGTTGCTTTTTTTTTTTTTTTTTGGTAACAGTTTAATTGATTTATAATTGGTATACACATAATTAATACGTACAATATGATGTTTTGATTTATGTTCACACCCATGAAACCCTCACCACAGTCAAGAAAGTCAACATTAGCGATCCCTACCGCAAAGTTTCTTCATACAGCTTTGGACAGTTTAAATGATGACCCACTGACAGCAACAGAGAAGTCGGGTAGAGAGGTAGCAGGGCAGAAGTTTGGGGGATTAATTATGACAATACTGGTAAGGACATGAAGAGTTAAAGCCTATATTCAGAAAATAGCCAGAAACAGGAAACTAGAGTGGGGCTTAGAGAGAGGAGGCAGGAATACTGATTTCAGAATCATCAGATAAAGGCAAAAGTAAGATTCAAGTAGAGGAAAAAAACACAGGGAGCAGAGACAGGCTATGAACTGAATCTGGAGAAGACACAGTATAAAGAACTAGAAGAGAAGTCAGTGAAGGCGACACAAAAGATGTGAGAAGAAAACACGATGTTGAGAAAACCAAGGAAGAAGAAAGTTTCTAGAAAGTCAGATGTCATGAAAAAGTCAAGGACAATGAAGACACGGAATATATCATTTCAGAGCTAGGGAAAAACACTCAGAAATAGCCTAGTCTAACTTTTATCTGAAAAGATAAAAAGAATCAGAATAAGGTTTGTAATTGTAGTTAATAGTATTGTGTCAATATCAATCTTGGTTTTGTTACTATACTATTGTCACATATAGTATATGTGTACTTCCCCATTGGGGGAAGCTGAGTAAAGGGTACAGAGGACTCTCTGTACTGCATCTCACTTCCTTAGAGTCTATAATTATTTCAGATAAAAAGTTTTTTTTAAAAAAGGAACTAACTGAATATCTAAAGTATAGCAGCAATAATACTGGATACCTTCTTAATAAATTACTTAATCCTCAAACAATGTTATTAAGTAAGTACTACTCTTCCCATTTTATAGCAGACAAAAGTGAGATGCACAATAAAGAACTTTCTCAAAGACACCCACTTAGTAATTAAAGAATTCAAAATGTGAACTTCTGCAGTATGCATACATTCTATCTGAAGCAGCCCTGAAAAGTGGTCTCTTGGCTCCTGCTTGAATAAATCCCAGCTTTTGTGCTTCATAGCTAAACAATGTTAGAATAAGCTAACTTATCCCTCCTTCCCCCCAGTTTTCTCATCTATAAAATGGGATCAACAACTCCTGTCCTAATTAATTCACAGGACTGCTGTGAGATTCCAGTGAGATAACGAGTGTGAAAGCTGCTTGCCAAATGTGAAGTCTTTGCAGAGGGACTTTGAAACGAGTGACTGAAAAAGGACAGATCTTGTAAGAGAGACACAGGGATGGAAAAATATCTGCACTAGCAACTCTTGCTTGCCTGTCCTTTTGGGTTGAATATGACCCTGAAGATGCACCAGCTATTGCCAACATCAGCCAAGGTCAGGCAGACCTCTCTGCACAAGCCTGTATCAGCAACTCTAGACCCACATCAACCCCACTTTCCCCTCAGCCCCACACATATGGTGTAACTTCCCCATGCAGATGTCCTATGCTCCCAGAAACTTCAGCTGTTTTTTAAATGAGCTTTCTGCTATGAGGTTACTGGAAATATAAACCCCTGATCTCCAGCCCTTGGTCACAGCTCAAAGCTGTCTTGTTGGAAGGAGATTGTCCTCAGTACTCTCAGAGGTTTTGAAATTAACAGCTCCAAATACAGGTAGAGCTGACTCATGGGACTGGAAATGGGTAAAGAAGAAGCAAAAACATATACTGCTGTATTAAAAGTACAGAAATCTGTGGTTCAAAGGTGGTTTAGGAAGATACCAAGTCCTGCTTGTAGAAATGCTTCTCTGGATAAAATGGCCTGTCTTTTCAGGAAGGAGGCCCAGCTGCACTATTGATTAGCCAGCCATGCATCAGAATTAGCTGGGCTAGGGATGCCAGTGCAGCCTGCCTCCCCTGGCTTGAGCAAAAGGTCACTGATTGCTGCAATGCCGGTGATTCCACCATAATCCCTCAAAAGAGGGATTGGAGGGTGAGCAGGCCTTGCAGCCTAGCTGGACTGGCTCTAACTCAGCCCTTCCCTCCAATGACACTGATGCAGCCCTAAACGGAGCCCACACTATATGGATCACAGCAGCTGCCTCTTAATTGGTCTCCCTGTCTGCTTTCAAGTCATCCTCCATTAGTGGCCAGGAAGAGCTGTTCCCCCAAACAGCTCTGGTCATATCACTTCTGTTTAAAAATGATTCACGATTCAGGGGGTGCAAGGGTAGTACAGTGGTAGAATTCTTGCCTGCTATGAGGGAGACCTGGCCCATGCACTCCCCAAACAAATTAAAAAACCAAACAAACAAAAATTTCTACAAATGGCACTGCAATAAGGGGATTCTCACATGGAAAAAGAATGAAATGTGACCCCCACCATACAACATACAAAAAAAAAAAAAATCCATGATTCTCACTGACTGAAACCCAAAACCCATGACCTGGCATTCAAAGCCCTTGCCAAACTGGCCCCAGTCAACCTTTACAACACTGCTTTGATTACTTCTCCTCATGTACTTTAGGCTCCAGCCAAAATGAACTACCTGCTGATGCTTGAAATCAGCCTGTGATTCCTGCCTCTGTGCTTTGTTCATACTGTACACTCCATCTGGAGTGTTTTCATCTTGTCCAAATTCTACCTAATCTTTAAGCTAGCACAAATGCCACCTCCTCCAGTAAGTTTTCCCTGATTCAATCAAGTTCACTTTTTTTTTAGCTACACAATTATGGTTTGTAGTATCCCCCCAAAAATTTTCTTAAACTTAATTCATACCCATGAGTGTGAATTCATTGTAAGTAGGACCTTTTGATGAGGTTATTTCAGTTAATGTGTGGCCCACCTCAATCAGGATGGGTCCTAACCCTATTACTGGAGTCTTTTATAGGCAGAATGAAAATAAAATGACAGAGAGAGAAAGCTGCAGGAAGCAAGAAGATGAAATTCAATGGAACCTGGATGAGAAGGAAGAGACTAGGAGAGGCCACCACATGTTTTGCCATGTGAAAGAGGAGTCAAGGACCAAGGATCATGGGCCCGAGAATGCCACAGTCTTTGGGGAGAAAGCATCACCTTGATGATGACTTGATTTGGACATTTTCCTGGCCTCAAAACCAAGAGCCATTAAATTTCTATTATTTAAGTTATCCCTTTGCTTGGTATTTGCTTGAGCAGCCAAGGAAAGTAAAACAAGAATATAATTACCTGAAAAACTTTTATAAATGCTGGTGCCTAAACTTTACCCTCAGAAATTCTGATTTAGGATAGGATTTAATGCTCTGATTCGGGTTTAGGTAGGACCTAGAAACTGACATATTTTTTTAAATTCCCAAACTGTTTCTAATGTGTAATCAGAGTTAAGAACCATTGCCCCAGTTAGAAGTGATCTCTCACCTCACTGAGTTCCCACAGTTCTTTATCTAAATATCTATAAAAGATATTTTATTACTTCCTAGCTTCTTTTATAGATATTTTATTTTTAAAATATTTCATTGACTGTCTATTTTATGCCAGGACTATTCTAGGCATAGGACTACAGCAGTGATCAAAACAAAGCCCCTGCTCTCACAGAGCTCACATTCTGATGGGAGAGACAAATACTAAGCAAATAATATAAAGCCATTAAGTCCTATTAAATACAGGGTAAGGAGATGAAGAATGAAAGAAGACCTCTTCTAGAGAGGGTGGTTAGGAAAAGCCTAACCATCTGTTGTATTAGGTTCAGGTGTCAACTTGGCCAGGTGATGGTGCCCGATTTTTCTCTTGCTGTGGATTTAAATCATCAGCATGTGAAATTCATCTATGGCTGTTTACATCTGTGGTCAGCCAAGGGGAGCGCCTTCTGCAATGAGTGAGGCTTAAAAGGAGAGGTCAGAAGGAAAAGAAACAGCTCAGTACAGCTCAGCAGCCCAGCTCAGTGCTCAGAACCGGCTCAGATCCAGACACTTGGAGACACAAAAAGGAAACGCCCCTCAGGAAAGCTGTTTGAACTCAGAATCCAGGACACCAGGACCAGCAGATGTCACCATGTACCTTCCCAAATTAGCAAATTCGTAACTAAATAAATCCCCTTTATAAAAGTCAGTCCATCTCTGGTGTATGGCATTTTGGCAGCATTAGCAAACTAAAACAGATTCTGGTACCAGAGAAGAGGGGTGCTGCTGCATTTGCTGCATTTGCAAATACCAAACATGTTGGAATGGCTTATTAAATGGAAAAGGGGAGGATTCTGGAAGAACTGTGAGGCACTTGATAGAGAAACGCTAGATTGCTTTGAAGAGACTGTGGGTAGAAATATGGACTCTAAAGATACTTCCATTGAAGCCTTAGAGGAATATGTTACTGCAAATTGGAAAGAAGGCAACCCTTGTTCTAAGGTGGCAGAGAATTTGGCAAAATTGAATCCTGGTGTTGGACAAAAGGGAGAATTTGAATGTGATGATCTGGGATACTTGGCTGAGGAAATTTCCAAGCTAAATGTGGAGGATACAGCCTGGTTTCTCCTTGGAGCTTCTGGTAAAACACAATAAGGGATAGGCTGAAGAATGAACTTTTGGATGTAAAGACCAGAAATTGATGGGCTGGAAAATTTTGGGCTCCCAGAAAGTGAAACCCCAGAGAATAGTGCCCCACACGAGGATTTAACCAAACATGGAGTCAGTCAGCCATTACAAGACAAGTCAGGATGGGAGATGGAGTTATCCAGAAAGGATTTGTGGAAAGCTCTACTGTCTGATGGTTTTGATTCCTGTATGCTGCATGCAAAGTCAACACATTTTTTGTGAGACCTGCATAAACGGAACCACTGCCGGTTTGAACTAAAAAGAACAGAAAAGGGATAGACTGAAAGAAGAATGGCCTCAGAGGCAAAACCATGGAAGCTAAGGTCTGAAGCAAGAAACCTTGGGCTATGAGAGTAGATCCATCTATGGAGGGGAGGGTGGGCCTTCCGCCTCAATGTTCAAGAAGAGTTCTGGTGCCCCAGACCTCGGAAAAGGTGGAGTACATTCCTCAGGAATTGGGGGGAGCCTGGCTGCACCTCTGTTCTGAAGGGGAGATAGGAGAGAATCTAAGTGCCATCCAGATGCTTGAGGAGGCTGGGGCCAAGGAAAAGTGATCTCCCCAATGTTCCCCAATGTTGCAACTCTCATTCCAGTGTTGGAGAGAACAGAGCCACTGGGCAGACTCTTGGAAAGGATAGGATTACTGTTTTCATTAGAAAGCCCCAAGGGTGAGTGACTCTCTGACTTTGAAATCTAATGGAGTTTGCCCTGCAGGTTTTCAGAATTGCTTAGGTCCAGGGACCCTTGTTTTCCTTCCAAATTCTCCCTATGGCAATGGGATCATTTATCCTATGACTGTTCCTTCTTTGTATATTGGAAGCAGATAACTTGCTCAAATTCACAGGTCCACAGCCAGAGGGAATTTTGCTTTAGGACAGACCCTGCCTGTAACTGACTTTGATGAGATTTTGTACTATTTTTGAGTTGGGATTGTATTGGTATTGTTACTGAAATGGTTTAAGGCTTTTGTGAGGCTGATGAATGTATTTTGTATATGAAAAGCTTTCATGCATTGTATGCATACAGAGGAACATTGTTAGGCAAAAAAATGTCTGTTATTGTTTTCTATTTAGACATTAAGTATAACTTAAGGTGATATGCATAGTTACCAAGTTGACAAGGGGTGGGCACTGTAGTAGTTTATAAAAGGCAGCCCGGGTGGTGCGATGGTGGCTCAATGGCAGAGTTCTTGCCTGCCATGTCGGAGACCCTGGTTTGATTCCCAGTGCCTGCCCAGGCCAAAAAAAAACAAAAAAAACCAACCCATCTCTGGTGTGTTGCATTCCAGCAGACTTAGCAAACTAAAACAACATTTTATCTCCCTAGTAGAAAACATGTTGCCTGACAACAAACCTTGTGTCTTATTAGTCTTTGTATCTCTCACAGTTTTGTTCTGTTTTTTGGGATCATGCTGCACATAACCAGCGTTCAATAAATAGATGCTAGTCACACGAACAAGTGAGTGCACAGATCAATGTATCTTATCCACAGCTGTATCCCACACAGTGGTCAGGAAAGTACTTGACACTAGATCCTCCATAGATATTGATAGCATGGTTGAACCGACTTTATTTGTGGACAGGTTATTGTGTTGGCACATGTTCCCGGGAATAGGTCATCACAAGATCACAGAATAACAGACTGATCCTCAGAGTCACCCTCCTGAGCCCAACTCCTCTGAGCTCAGCCTCCCGATTTTAAAGATAAAATGGCTATCATCCAGAGAGGTAATTATACCACTGGTCCAAGATCACAGAAGAGATCAGAGGGAGAACAGGCCTGAGTTCCCAGCTCTTCTGACTCCTGATCCAGTGCTTTTTCCTTCAAACTGAACTGTTTCTCCTATTAGCAACAGCAAACTATTTTAAGGACCATTAACTCAACCAACCTAAGAAATAACTCAGATTAGCATCATTGGAGCTATTTTCTTTGGTCTCAGAACAGTCTTTCCTGATGGCTAAAACATGGCACATTTAACAGAAAATGTAACCCTTGCTACATTTTGCCACACCACACCACCAATCCCAGCAAGATGGGCGGACAGGACCGTCTAGAGCAGGCAAGGGATTGGTGAATTTCCAATTGTAAATACAACACAGAATTTTTCCCCCTTTTCCATCTTAGGTACAGTTCCAAAGGAATATGGAACACACAAACTTGGGCTAAATGACAAAGCCTATGCAAAGAAGCCAGTGGCTGGAAAAAAACAGAGAGGAGCAGAAGGTCCTGGCCAGGCGAGGGAGCCCAGGAGGTGCTGAGATTGCTGATACTATGATGGGGTGCGCTCTGAGTAGGTGGTTGGCCATGCTGGCCTTGCTGTGGGCAAACTCTGGCCTGAGCAAGTAAAACATTTTCTTTTCATTTTCCTTATAATCCTGTGAAATCAAAGAACCTATCCAGATGCAATGAAGACTAATTACATAGACTAGCATTCCAAACAAAATGCACTTCCTCAAGAGAGCCAAATGTTATAGAGTTGGCATGGGCTTCTTTGGCCTTCTAATAAACGAATGCTCTATCTCCTGGATTGTAGAGCTACAATCCAGGATCAGGCAAAATGAGGACCCCAAGGCATTGTGGAGATCATTCCTGAATCATTAAGAAAAATTGACTCAGTGCATCTTTTAGTGTCAAATATATCTTCTTATATTGATATGTTATTTCTTTGAAAACAGCAATTTGTGTTGGTCACAGAAGAAAGAGAAAACAGGGCAGCTACTTAACTTAAATAAACTTCTAGCTTTACCTTATCCTAAGAATCACTTGGGGGCACTTGGCCCACCAAATTAGACTCACCAGGGTAGAGACTTTAAAATTTGTATTTTTAGCAAACACACCAAGGAATTCTTATGAATTGATGGGAAACACCAAACTAGAAAATAATGGTATCTACTTCATAGGATTGTTATCAGGATTAAATGGAACTATATAAAGCTCTTGACACAGTGCCTGCCACATAGTAAATTTGATAGTTGTTCTTGTTCTTGTTGTTACTTAATTATTAACATAACATTCCAGATCCCGGGCATACAATAGTTACTGTATAGACATCTACAATTAAAAAAGCAGAGAGCAATTATCCTGGAGTGGAAGAACTACCCATTACTCACTTCTTTCTTCTTGTTAACTACATTCCTTTTGTCTCCACAGCACAGTGGTTCTCAAAGTATGGCCCCTGAACCAGCAGCATCAGCATCACCAGGAAAATTATTAGAAATGCAAATTCTCAGGCCCCATTTCAGACCTACTGAATGAGTACATCATTAGGGTGGGGCCCAGCAATCTGTCTCACTAGCTTTCCTGATGATTCTGAGGCTGGCTATTGCTTGAGAAACATTGCCCTAACGTCGTGCTCTTCAAAGAATATTCCCTGGACCCCCAGCCTTGGCATGTTAGAAATGCAGAATCCAAGACCTAGTAAATTAGATTCTGAATTTTAATGAAATCTCTAGATGATTTATATGCACGATACCATTTGAAAAAGTACTGTCTTATTCCACAGGAACTTCAGAGATACACAAAATAAAAAAGAACTAATTTATTATTGTTTTGATTGCTGTTAAATGGCACTTCTAAGTACCTACTAGGTACTGTCCTTTACACAGGCAACCTTGTTCATCCCCTCTAAACCTACATGATATTTTTATTCCCCTGTTACAGATTAGAAAAATCGAGGCTCAAATCAGTAAACCTGCTGAACATCACAGGGCTAATGAGTAGTGGAGCTGGTCATCTCTGTCTGACCCAAAGTCTGTGTTCTTTTCTCTGCCCCATGGTGCCTTTGGATAGTGGTTCACAGAATGGCTAAACAGACCCCACCTGCCTGCTGGTACAAATGGAACAACTTCAAAAAAAGAGGCAGTAGCAATTTATGAATGAGCAAGCCTCCAAAAGTGTGTGTCTAAGTCAGTTGTAACTAGTGAAGGAACTGCTTGTAGAAACTATTTACATCATGGCTTCTACAGAAAATGCACTGAGTTATAGCACCAGATGGTAGCAGCTCCCTAGAGGGTCAATACACTTGGGCCTCAGGAACTTGTTAGTACTTCATTCATATCAGCATAAGAGAAAATACCTCCTTGGCAAATCTCTCTCCAGATGTTATAGCTTGGGAAATATCCATTCATTCCCTCACTCAAAGATTTATTGAGTACCTCCTATGGAAAAGGTGCTGTGCCTGGTGCTATGGGTGATAAAAGCTGAAAATCATCCATGCCTCAAGGAACGCATGGACCACTAAAGAAGATAAAATAGGAACACACATACACATACACACACACACACACACACACACACACACACACATGCATATACATATACCCCTACCTAAAATCCAAAGTAGACAGTAGTGAGTGAAAAAGGGAAATGCAATGGAAGTTCAGAGAGGTTACTTAGAACACAGGAATTGAAGAAGACTTCCCAGAGGAAGTTCTAACTAAGCTTATCTGGAAGAATGGACAGAATATGGATTATGCAAAATGGCACTCTTGGCAAAGGGGAATAGTGCGAGCAAAGGCATGGAAGTGGGAAAGAAAAGGTCATGTAGAATTCTAAGCTCTCCATTTGGTTGAAGTGAAAAGTTCACTTAATTTGGATATGGGAGATGAAACCAGAAAGGCAAGTCCATGTCTGAGCAGGGAAGACTCTAAATGCCAGGCTGAGAAATCAGAACTTTACTTTGTACATATGTACAGAGCTGTTTTACATCACTCATTATATTACACAATAAATCACTGAATCCCAAATCCTTTTTGAAATAAGGTTAGGTAAAGACAAATATTTTTGAATTAAGTATTATAAATATTTTCAAGTCTGTTTCTTCCATTAGACCCAATTCAAATGACTTTGAAAATTAATAGATGCTCAAGAAATTCTCAGTGTATGAACAAAGAAATGAGTAAATGAATACAATAACAAGCAACTGAGAACTTATGAACAGGAGAGAGGTGGTCAGCTTGTGTTATGGTTGGAAAGGAAGGAGGTAAAGGGAAGGATGGTTGGAGACAGTAGACCTAATGGTTAGGAGGATAACATGATTGAACAAGTAAGAGGCAAGTAAACAGGTTAAGGACTGTGGGAACACCGAGAAAGGAAGGGAAGAGAGAGACACAGCAGAGGTATAAGCTATAGGACCCAACAAGTGATTGGCAATGGAAGCAAAGAGAAGAAGAGAGAGTGTCACTGAAGTCTGGATCCTGCATGACTGATGGTGCCATTGGAAAAATGGGAAGTTGGATGGCAGAGCAGGGTGTTTTACAGATATCACTTCATTTGGTTCTTACAACCCTGGGGATACCATCACCACTACTTCTCTGACCTCATCTTCTCAGATTCTCACCCATGCTCACTCTGTGCCACACTAGCTTCCATGCTGTTTCTTGAATATGCCAGGCCTGCTCCCACTTTAGGGCCTTTGCTCTGGGAGACTCTTCCTCCAAATATCTTTATGG
Source organism: Myrmecophaga tridactyla (assembly GCA_004026745.1). Taxonomy (NCBI): domain Eukaryota; kingdom Metazoa; phylum Chordata; class Mammalia; order Pilosa; family Myrmecophagidae; genus Myrmecophaga; species Myrmecophaga tridactyla. The sequence goes on from PVIY010054268.1 coordinate 11,589, forward strand.
CTGTGTCCCTCTGACACCACATATTTGCTCAAATGTCACCATTTCTGTGAGGCCTATTAAAAAGCTCTTCCATACCCCCTCCAGAATTTCCAAAGTCCCTTATTCTGCTCTCTCTTTTTTCTTCTTTTTAAAATTGCACTTACTACCTTCTAGCATACAATATAATTTTACTATTTATTATGTTCAATGTTTAACGTCTATCTCATTCATCAACGTGTGAATTCCACAGACTATGATTTTCTATTTCTCAAAGGCCTTGAATGGCAACTGGTGCACAACGGACTTCCAACAAAAGATTATTGAATGAATCATCCCCACTTATAGAAGAGGAAACTGAAGCTCAGAGACGTAATGCAACTTGCCCTAACTAACATAGTTGTCGGTCAGTGGTGGGAGCCTGAACTCAAACATAAATCTGTTAGACTCCAGCTTCCATTCTGCTAGGCTGTGCCTCATTCTGACAGGTTGAGTTTGAGGGGCAGGTGGCCCATTTGGATGGCAGTGATGAGCAGGTATTTGGAAATGTGACATTAGAGTCAAAGGCAACAACCCCCAAAGAACGGCGGGCTTGGCCTGGCTGGGTAAAATACATGTGTGGAGGCCCTGAACGGCCTGCAGCTGAGAAACAAGTACTCTGGACAGAGTCACTGGGAAAACCAATGGGTTCATTTTCCAAGTTCAAGTTTAAGAATCAGGCGAGCTTCTCCAGTGAAGCAGCTCCTAATTTTTTCAGCTGTCTAAATTGTCAAATTACAAATTTATCTTCAGGGAAATGTATTTAACAAAGGGATATGTTCCATTTTCGTTTTTACCACCCATCCAGTGGATGTGCACTTGGTTTAATTTGCCACTCTGATCCCCCTGCATAATCCATACATCACAAAGCTCACATTTACAGTGCAGTACATTAACACTCTGGGGTTGCTAAAAATAAACAGGTTTGGCAAAGTGTAATTATTTCCAGCAAAAGAGTTGGTTCTGCATTTTGACAGTCATCTGATATATTATTGTACTCAAAGCTAAATTGTGAGACTGCAAAATTAAAAGAAAGCATTTTTTTAATTTCAAAAGTACTCATTATTAAATTATAAAGCAGGTCATTTAGATGAGTCAGTCCCAAAACAGAAGGATAACAGAAAGACTCAGGAAGCTAGTCTTCTTCATATCACCTCTAACATCCTAACCCAAGGCCATTGTGAAAATCAAACGAGATAACATATTTAATACACTTAGCCTAGTGCCTGGGACATAATAGGTCCTCAAAAAATGTTTGTTTTCTTCTTCAATTATTATTGTTATTTTACAGGCAACAGAACCTATAAACTACCTCAGTTTGTTCATTTGTTCAAGCATTCCATGATTCTATCATCCCCCAAGAGCTCAGTCTCTTGGGGAATGTTAAGTAAACAGATAACACACAAAACAGTGGGATGAGTGCTAAGAAAGAGGAAGACACAAAGAACTACGAAGTCCAGAGAAAGAGTCCTTACCCCAAGGAGAACAAGAACGAACCGAACTAGAAAGCAGAAGAAAAGGTGAGCAGGGTGTGGGAAAAGGTGTTCCAGAGAGAGACCAACAAACACATGCAAAGGCTTGGAAGCAGATGATGTGGGGAAACTGCCATCACAACTGAGCTTGAATGCCCAGGTCAGCGTGAACGGCAGTATTTAGACCTGCAACGGGCTCTCTCAGTTGGAGGTTCAAAATGCACTGACTCCTCAGCACAATGGAAAGTGGCTCAGCATGTCTCCTACAGCCCCTCCACCCTAGCCCAAATTCCCAAGCAGGTGAACTCCAGCCCCAGCCATCGAGCCGCATGTGATCTGGTCAAACATGAAACAGAAAAGCATTCGCCTAGAAGAGGACTTGACGAAATCTAAGCTACCCAGTGGAAACACTGGAATGCGCTCAATCAGCTGCACTTCAGGAAACAGAAGTGTCCTTGGGAGACAGGGCATATCACTTATACCCAGAAAAACCGCTCCTGTCCACGAAGGACAAAATGTGAAACGTTTAACGTCGGCCTTCAATTATTAAGCAAGCCCAAATGAGCTCTGGCAGTAAGACAGATCATACACACTCACCGAGAGGCTCTGGCAAGCCAGCCTCAATTCTCTTAGAGATGCTCATCAAGGCGCCATCACACAGGGGCAGGAGGATGGGTCTCTCAGATCTCAGGGTCATATGGCTACCCAGAGTTTCTGGGGAACACTAAGAAGAGACTAAACCCCGAACAGGAAAGAGGAGGGTAAAAAACATTTTTTTTTTTTAATTTGCATATGGGCAGGAGGCACCAGGGGGATCGAACTCCAGATCTCCAGCACGGCAGGTCGGAGCTCTGCCTGCTGAGCCACGGCAGCCGCCCGGTAAAAAACATTTTGCAAAAAACTTTTTTTTTTTTCCTAAATATAACAAGAGTCCATGCTGGCAAAGATCTCATTAACTTTTTGCTCCTTGGTTGGCATCTTCACACTGGTCAGTGCTTGGCTTCCTGTATGGTACTTAGGAGGATATTCAGTTGTCTCCCTGGGGGTATTTTTTAGTCCCCTGGGGAACAAGCAGCAAGTTGATGTGATGCTCTGGAATTATATCTGGCTTCAAATACAGCGCTACTGTTTACTGGCTGTATGACATTAGGTCTCAGTTTCTCCTTCTATTCATATACATTCATGGGGTGATTGTGAAAATCAAATGAGATGACATACCATG
>PVIY010054269.1:0-14302 GCA_004026745.1 Myrmecophaga tridactyla
TTCTTAACCATTTGTATTTGTTCTTCAGAAAAGTATCCTCTGCCCATTTTATTATTGGGTTGTTTGTTCTTTTATTGTTGAGCTGTATAATTTCTTTTTTGCATGTCTTCTGCCTATTATTTATTTCTTATCCATATTTTTTACTCATCTGTCCATACCGTAGATAAGAGGAGCATCAGACACGAGGTTTTCACAATTACACAGTCACATTGCAGAAGCTATATCATTATACAATCATCTTCAAGAAACATAGCTACTTGTATAATTTCTTTATGTATACAGGAATTAAGCCTTTAACTGATACATGTTTACCAAATATTTTCTCCCATTGAGTTGGCTGCCTCTTCACCTTTTTTCAAAGTCCTTTGAGGCACAGAAGCTCTTGAACCTAATGAGTTCCCATTTATCTATTTTTTCTTTTGCTGCTTGTGCTCTAGGTGTAAGCACAAGGTGTAAGAAGCTACTTTCTATTACTAGATCTTGAAGATATTTCCCTGTATCTTATTCTAGAAGTTTTCTGGTAATGGCTCTTATATTTAGGTTTTTAATCCATTTTGAATTTTTATATAGGCTGTTTAGGGGTCCTCTTTCATTCTTTTGGCTATTAATAACCAATTCTCCCATCGTCATTTATTGAAAAGACTATTCTGTCACAGTACAGTGGATTTTGGGGGCCTTATCGAAGATCAGTTATCCATAGATTTGGTGGCCTCTGCACTCTCGATTCAATTCCATTGGTTGACATTTCTGTCTTTGTGCCAATACCAGGCTATTTTGACCATTGTGGCTTTATAGTAAGCTTAAAGACTGGAAGTGTTAGTCTTCCCCTTAGGTCTTCTTTTTTAGTGTCTCCCTAGCTATTTGTGGTCTATTTCCCTTCTAAATAAATTTGATATCTAGCTTTTCCAAGTCTTCAAAGTAGGTTGTTGGGATTTTAATCATTATTGCATTGAATCTGTAGGTCAATTTGGGCAGAATTGACATCCTAACAACATTCTGCCTTCTTATCCATGAGCATGGAATGTCCTTCCATCTATTCAGTTTGTTTTTTATTTCTTTTAGCAATGTTTTGTTGTTTTCTGTTTAAGTCTTTGACATCCCTGGTTAGGCTTATTCCTAAATACCTAATTTCTTTGGTCACTATTTGAATGGAATTTTTCCCATAATTGTCTCCTTGAGTAGGTCATTATTTGTGTGTAGAAACATTACTGATTTTTGTACATTAATTTTGTATCCCACCACTTTGCTGAACTTACTAGCTCAAGTAGCTTTGTCATAGATTTCTCAGGGTTTTCCACGTCATGTCATTTGCAAATAATGAAAATTGTACTTCTTCCTTTCCTATTTGGGTCACTTCTATCTCCTCATCCTGCCTGATTGCTGTAGTTAGGGCTTCTGTCACAGTGTTGGACGGCAGTGGTGACAGTGGCTGTCTTTGTCTCTTTCCCTATATTTGGGGGAATGCTTTCAGTCTCTCGCCTTTAGATATGGTGCTGGCTGTGGGTTTTTAAAAAAGTGCCCTTAAGAGTACTGAGGAACTTTCCTTCGATTCTTGCTGTTTGAAGTTGGTTTTTATGAGGAAAGGATGCTGAATTTTATCATTTTTGCCAATGTTTGTCTCATATACTTTGGAGCTTCTTGATTGGGAGCATAAACATTTATGATTGTTATTTCCTCTTGGTGAATTGCCCCTTTTATTAATATGTAGGATCCTTCTATGTCTCCTATTATGTCTTTCTATTTGAAGTCTATTTTATCTATAATATATTAGTATAGCTGTTCCTGCTTTCTTTTGGTTACAGCTTACATAGAACATCTTTTTCCATCCTTTAGCTTTCCATCTATTTGTGTCCTTGGGTTTAAGATATGTCTTGTAAACAGCATGTAGATGGATTGTATTTTAAAATCCATTCTACCAATCTGTATCTTTTAATTGGTGAATTTAGTCTATTAGCATTCAAAGTTATTCCTGTAAAAGCAGGTCTTGAATCTACCATCTTATCCTTTAGTTTTTGTTTGCCAGATGTATATATTCTTTTCCCACTCTCTCTGTTTAACCTTTAAATTACTCTTACTGGTGGTGCTCTTCAATTCTGTGCCCTCTTCCAGATCTCCCTCTCCTGTCTTTTTCATCAGCTAGCAGGACTCCTTTTCTTCTAGGGTAGGTTTCTTGTTGACTAGTTCTCCCGGTCTTTATTTCTCTGAAGATTTTAATCTCTCTCTCAGTTTTTTTAGGGGTGGTGGTGTGGAAGGGGTGCAGTGTCCAGGAATTGAACATGGGTCTCCCGCGTGAAGGACGTGCACTCTACCACTGAGCCCCCCCGTGCACCCTCTCTGTCAATTTTGAACTAGAACTTGGCTGGATAAACAATTCTTGGCTGGAAGCCTTTCTTGTTCAGGATCTTAAATATATCCCTGTTGAGTAGTCTGAACTCAGTCTTACAAGTTTTCCCTTGTGTATAGTAGGTTATTTTTCTCTTGCAGCTTTCATGATTTTCTGTTTCTCTTCAACATTTGATAGTTTTATTAGGATGTGTCTTGGAGTAGGCCTGTTTAGTTTTATGTTAGTTGAAGTTCATTGGGTCTCTTTGATTTGTGTATTTTCATGCGTTGAGAAATTTTCCCCGATTATATCGTCAGGTAACCTTCCCAGCCCTTTATTCTTCTCTTCTTTTTCTGAGCCATCAATGATTCTTGTATCTGTGAGTCTTTCCTTAAGGTCCAGTTCCATTTTCCCATCTTCCTCGCCATCTGTTCTTTTGTAATCCAGTTGTTCTGTCCTCTAGCTCACTTATTCTTCCATCTTCTTCGAATCTCCTTCTGTGCATCTCTGATAGGTTTACTGTATCTTTCATCTCTGTGAGACCTATTTTTCTATTTAATCTTTCAATTTCTTCTTTATGCTCGTCTAGTTTCTTCCTGATATCCTTTATTTCTTTATAAATATCCTTGAGTAGTTGTTCTGTATTCTCTGTCCCCTCTGATATTTTGATTTGATCATTTGGCTGGGCAATTTCTGCTTGGTCTTCACATGCTTTGTGATTTTCTGTTGTGTTTGTGGCATTGATTATCCTAATAAGGTCATTTTCCAAGTTTGTTTCCTTCACTTGTCTAAAGTTTTGTATGTACTTGGTTTGCATTTAAATTTACCTTTTGTACTTGATTATTCAATAATTCACCACCAGTCCAAGACCCGGATCTCATGTAGGAGGTACAGACTTGAGTCTAAAAAGCTAGGCGGTGTGGGGGTGGGAGGTGGGTGCAAGCATAGTTCAGTGGTAGAATTCTCGTCCATGCACTTACCAAACAACAAACAAACAAGCAAACGAAAAACCAACCAAACAAAAATTCAACAAATGGTTTGCAATAAGGAAACATGGAAAAAGAATGAAATGTGACCCCTGCCATACAACATACCAAAAAAAAAAAAAAAAAAAGGTAAGCAGGTACACGGGTAGTTCAGTGGCAGAGTGCCTGACGCCTGACTGCCATACCAGAGACCTTGGCTCAGCTCCTGGCCCATGCATACCCACCCCCACCAATTTTTTTAAAAATAAAATTTAAAAAACAAAAACACACCTAACGATAGTAGGCCTCAAAGTCAGAAGGAGACTTCCAAGATATATTGGGAATGAACTCAGACTGATGTCCCCAGAAGGGAGAGAGAATAAAAATAAATAAATAATAAGTAAAAAATAAAGAATAAAAATTAAAAGTCAATAAAGATATAAACATTAAAAATATATGTAAATTTAAAGCAAAAATAATACAAATAATAAAATATATATATATATAGAAAGAATATATTTAAAAAATTGACAGGGGTGCTTGGGTAGTTCAGTGGTAGAATGCTCGCCTTCCATGCAGGAGACCCAAGTTTGATTCGCGGACCATGCACCACAAAGAAAAAAAAAATTGGCAGGGAGTTTGCCAGGTTGCACTTACTGCTCCTTCTCAGCAGGTGGCACTCCTGAGACACCTCCTCCCCTTAAGCCCACTCATCCATGACTGCAAAGGTCCACTAGGAAGATAGTGTGCGTGGCAGGGAATGGGATCCTCTCGGTGGGCAGTGGCAGAGCCGATTGCCGCACCCACCAGAAGAGCTGATTGCAGAGCCCAGCACCCAGGGACCCGCTGTTCGGTGGACCCACTGTTCACCACACCATATAGGTTGACCATTCATGGTGTCCAGTGGGGCTGAGTACTCCCAGCACCCAGTGCGCAGCTTTTTTGGTGGATGGCTAGGCATGTCTCTGGGCTCCTCAAGGGCGCTGCTGGCTACAGAGCTGCACGGGGAGGTTTCCGCAGCCATTGGCTAGGGCAGGGCAGGTGGAGCGGAGGGATGGTATACTTCTGAAGATCTGCACTCCTCGTGCACCACTGCCCATCCCGGTGGGGGTCATGGCTGATCTGACCCATCCTGCTCTCCCCATGCAGATCTCCCTGCCTCTCTCCTCCCTGTGAAATAACTGAAGACCTCTTCAGGCACTCACCCCTGGGACTGCAGTCCCAGTTACTTCTTTTCCATCCCGTCTTATTCTACAGAGTAGGCTTGAAGTCAGTCTTCCCTAGTTTGCTGTCTTCCCATAAGTCCTCTATAATTATGTTTACAATTTTTCATTTGCTGAAAGTGAAGACCTAAATAAATGGAAAGGCATCCCATTTTCAAGGATTGGAAGACTTAAAATATTGTTAAGATTTCAGTTGTCACTACTGTCCAAAGCAATCTACACATTCACTGCAATCCCTATCAAAATTCCAAGACCCTGTTTTGCAGAAATGGAAAAGCCAACCCTTAAACTCATATGGGATTGTGTGGGGCCCCAGATAACCAAAACTATCTTGAAAAAGAAGAATAAAGTTGGAAGTCTCACATCTCCTGATTTCAAAACTCACTACAAAGTTATAGAACTCAGAAGAGTGCATTACTAACATATGGGCACACAGATTGGCCAATGGAATAGAATTTGAGTCTAAAAAGAAACCCACACACCTGTGGCCAGTTTATTTTCAACGAGGGTGCCAGGTCCATTCAGTTGGGAAAGAAGAGGTCTCTTCAACAAATGGTTCTGGGAAAATTGGATATCTACATGCAAAAGAATGAAGTTGGACCCCTACCTTGTATAAAAATTAACTCAAATTGGATAGATGCTCTAAATTTATAAAAGCTTAAAAACCTACAAGTTGGGCAGGCCACGATGGCTCAGCAGGCAGAGTTCTTGCCTGCCATGCTAGAGACCTGGATTCTGTTCCTGGTGCCTGCCCACATGAAAAAACAAAAAGTTTATTTAAAAAACAAACAAAATAAAAAACTACAACTCTTGGGAAAATCTTTGGGACCTTGTATTTGCCAGTAGATGCTTAGATATTTCACCAAAAGCATGGGCAATAAAAGAAAAGTATGGGTAAACTGAACTTTATCAAAATTAAAAACTTTTGTACATCAAAGGACATTATCATGGAAATAGACAACCTACAGAATATAAAAGGAATGTTACAACTCAACAACAAAAAGACAACCCTGTTAAAAAAACGGGCCAGGGACTTGACTAAACAAAAAGATATATAGGTGGCCAGTCAGCACAAGAAAAGATGACTCCGCATCATTAGCCACTAGTGAAATGCAAATCAAAACTACAATGAAATACTACCTCATACCTACAAGGTTGGCTATTATTTAAAAACACACACACACACAAAACAAGAATTGGTGAGGATGTAGAGAGATCGGAACCCTCATCCGTTGCTGGTGGGAGTGTGTGTAAGATGATGCAGCTGATGTGGAAAACAGCGTGGAGTTCCTAAAAAAATTCAGCACATTATTACCAAATGATCTGCAGATCTCACTTCTATGTATATCCTCCTAAGAATTGAAAGTAGGGACTGAAACAGATACCAGTAAGCCAATGTTGATAGCAGCATTTGTTCACAGTAGTCAAAAGTTGGAAGCAATAAATGGGGAGACAGATAAATGGAGAGACAAAATGGTATGCATCCCTACAATGGAATATTATTCATACAGAAGAAGGAGCGGGGTTCTGGTACGTGCTACCACAGAATGAGCCTTGAAAACATACTGGGTAAATAAGTCAGACACAAAAAAAATGAGTATTAAACGATTCTACATCAAAATTTTCTGTCTCTGAGAACTTGCTTGTTCATAGTATCTCTGTGAAACATCTAGATATAAGAAATACCTGTTTTGGGTGATTAAAAAGTTTTAGTAATGGATAGTGGAGATGGTAACACAATGTTATAAATGCGATTAACGTCACTGAATTGTACACTTACAAATTGTTAAATGACAAATTTCGTGGTATATATGGCACCACAATAAAAAGAATTTCAAAAACTTCTACATTTTACCTAAAGCTTATTTTGAATTTAATAATTGGTTCCAAAACAAAACTTTTAAATGTATTTTTCGTATTTAAGTATGGACCGTTGATTTTAAAAAGAGAGGGACATTTCTTTCCCAACCCCCAGGGCATGATTTAGGTCTAATGAGGCTAAAAAGAAGAAACAGACACAGAAATTTCTCGTGACGCATTGAAGGAGGGAATTGATTCTAGAGAAACCAGGAGAAACTGCCATAGAAATAGGATGAAACCTATCTTTCCCTTGTTTTTTTTTTTTTTTTTTTTTTTTTTTTTTTTTTTTTGTATGCTGTATGGCGGGGGTCACGTTTCATTCTTTTTCCCATGTGAGTATCTTGTTATTAGAACACCATTTGTTGAATTTTTGTTTGTTTGTTTTTGGGAAGTGCATGGGCTGGGAATTGAACCCCGGTCTCCCACATGGCAGGCAAGAATTCTACCACTGAGCTACCCTTGTACCCCTCCCTCCACCTTGACTTTTTAGATGTTAGAACTTTGCCTAATTGTGTCTAATAAACAGAACATTTTCACATAGTTACATGGTGCCAGCAAACTTGCAGCATTGTTTCGAGACCAACAATTCAGAGTTTTTAAGATAAAGGAATTGAATATTTTAAATATAGGTGTGATAAGTTCTTTAAAAAACAAAGTTTGTTAAAGCTTTTCAGACCAGATATTAAAACACCACTGAAGCATCTTGCACATAAAGCTACATCTCATACAGGCTGGAGAAGCACTCAGAGAAGCTGAGGGATGGAATATCTGGGGTGGCAGGTGTGCGAGAGCAGCCTCCGGTGCCCCTCTAATGGTACGGTGCCTCAGGGAGTTAGTTGGCTGCACACTTGAACAGTGAGCTAACAGCTCTTCTGCCAAATTGTACTTTTGCACTACGAATGGATGGGTGCATAAATGTGAGCAGACTTGATATTTTGCTTGCATTGATCTATTACCTATTATCAATTATCCTCAGAGAAGATTTAAAACAAAACAAAACACCTAAATGCTTGGCAGTGAGCACAAATGGTGGTGGATTGAGCCCACTGTTGACCGTCTCATGGTTTCCTAGAACAAACTTGACCTTTACGCTGATGGAGCAGAGCAATGGTGGGTGAATTGAGGCTGGTCTCCAGGTGCTGTGGCCTGTCATTGATTCTTCATAGCCACACATGCACAGAAAGAAGCAGCCAGCCTCCCTTACCAAGTTCAGTTAAAATGATTACTTTTACTACGTCTTGACCCTTGAATCCACATCTCCTTAATTCCCTGTGTGACAAAGCAGTGACTGCACAAAGCGCGTCTGCCCTGCTGGGGCCCAGTGTTGTAGGGCGAGGAGAGGTCCTCAGGGCTGTGTTAGCTGTGAGCAGGGTCTGCAGCTCTACCGAGAAGGACGACTGACAGACACCCCACAGTCGCTCAGACTGGGGCTCGGGGCAGATGTTTTCTTTAAAACGATTGGAATGAGTCTCACACATCAAGGAACAACACCCGTCAGTATTTGTTACCAATTATAATATTGGAACTTCCAAGTGAAATTAGAATTCTGGAGAACTTCTGCCACTATGAGCTTTACATCTTCCAAATGCTTAAAGACTTTTCTGAGGGAATAGGTAGGAAATGAATTGATTTCTTGATATTGTAGAATGAAATTTGCCCACACTTGGAAAAGCTGTGTAACTCAGCAACCCCATATTTTCCATATGACCATGTGTGGCCTCATAAAACCATGCAAAGGTTAAAGTGCTATGCATAGTACAAGTGGGAATAAGGGGTGTTAATGCATAAAGTGTGAGAAATTCATTGCTAGGGACTCAGACTCGACCTTGTAACCTTTAAGAAACTACCATTTGTTGAGGTTTGGTGTACTGTCAAAGAAGAATGGCCATAAATACTTGAAAGGCTATTAAAATGCTCCTCCCTTTTCCATCTACCTGTTAGAGGCCAGATTTTCTTCATAGGCTTCAATTGGAACAACCTGTCAGAAAAAGCGGAGTGAGTCCAGAAGCAGACATGAGATTCTCTTCTCTTAAGCCAAACATTAAAGAGATTTGTAAAATTGTACAGCAGTGCTCTCCTCGTGAATTATTTCTGTTTTGGAAATTACAGTTATTTTTCATAAAGATGTTTAGGATAGTATATAATTATCCCTTTATTTTTTTTGTAATGAACTAAATAAGCATTTGAAAATATCTGAGTTTTAGTTGCTAATATCAACAGATATAACCAAAAGGAATATTCTTTGGGATCCTTCATAAATTCTAAGAGTGTAAAGGGTCCCCGAGATCAGAAAGTTTGAGAGCTGGTGCTTTAGAGCAAACAGGCGGCAAATCAGCTGCCCCTGCTTGCCCCTCCCCTTGCGTGGGCAGAAGCGCTATTCCCAGAGCATTCCTGAGATTGTCAGAAAGCCCATCGGAGAACTGTGGGCGCGCTGCAGCTCTCCCTGGCGCGGCAGAGCTCTGCCAGGCAAGGGTCTGTGCTCTGCTGCTGGCCATGGGCTTGGTTCCCTGACGGTGGTCTTTTGGAGTCTGAGTGAGGTGAGCTATCATGAGGAGGGGAGACCCCTGGCTTTAAAGTCAGGATAAAAGAAGGAGGTTTTCCATTGTCACCCCCGTGAGTTCCTTGGGCAGGTCATGAGACCCTCAGCCCCTGTGCTGTCTCCTGTACTGTGGTTTGGGGGGAGCCCGGATACTGTATGTGAATGTGAGGATGTCAGCTGGGTGAAGTCCTGTCCTTGTGCTTACATGCTAAATAGCAGAGCATGTCTCTGGTTTAGCTTTCATTTTGGCTCTGAATCTTCAGAGTAGATTTTGAAAAGCTAGAAAGCTGTTGTAAGCTGATGGGTTAATTAACTAAAGGAACTCTTTGGAGTTTATGCTAATGATGCAGCTTCTAACGTGGCTGTCCCCCTGCTCTGGGCTCTGCCCTGTGGGCTGCGGGGCTGACCTTTCACCATGAAGGGCACCAGTGGTTCCTGCCACTCAGTTGAGAACTGGGTCTTGGGAGGCCCTGTGTGTGCATGTGTGTGTGCACATGAGGGACAGCAGGTACCTTTGTTGTGGGGCCTCACTGTGCAGGGCCAAGGCAGGAGCTTGCCCCCTCCTCTATGTTTCTAAAGTATTCTGTTACGTGGTTCCGGTTTCATTGATGTAAGTCATATGACTGTGAGCTGTGAACATCTTTGTGCCCCTTGCTCTGTCCCCTCCCCCACCTTAGGGTAGGTTTCTGAAAGTGAGAGTCCTCAGTATAGCTTTCCAGATTGCTTTTTTGGAGAGTCTTCCTAGTTTCAGGGCCATCCCTGCTGAGTTGGAGCAGTACTTCCACAGCATCCGTGCAGCGTGGGCCCAGCCTCCAGGCATGCCAGCCAAGCAGTGAGAAGCGGGGCTCAGTTTCATTCCTTTATTTAGTGCCCTTGAAAATTTTTTTCACGTCACCTAATTCCTCCGGGAAATTTCCAGTTCGCATCCTTTTCCCACATTTCCTCTCAGGCTTTCGGCCTTTTCTGTCACTTGTGTACACTCTGGAGAGCACAGATGCTGACCCTTGGTAAGTTGGATTTGTTGACAGTTTTGTCCAACTTATTAATTTTTTGTGTTTTATTTTGTTTTGTTTTTACTTAGTTTTAGTTCTCTTTGTTTTTATGGAGTCATGTCTTTTGCTCTCTATTTTGGTGATTTATTTTGCTTTAAGCTTAGAAAGTAATCCCTCCCACTTAGGCTTGACAAATACCCAATTCTCTTTTACTCCTAATTTTTCTCTTTTTGCTCTAACTGTTCAAGATGTCTCTCTTGTCACTCCATCTGGTAATTACTTTGGTGCTGTGTGAAAGCCAAGGCTCTGACGACAGCGCAGCCTCTTCTTCCCTAGCCTGGGTGGCCGAGCCATTGCATTGGGCTTCCCTGGTGACCCCGAGCTGACCGTGTGTCCGCACAGCGCCCTGGCAGCCGGCGGGCGGGATGGAGTTGGCCAGTCAAATCCTTAACTCGTTAGAGCGTAAATGGACCCTCCCCCTCCATTGGAGTAACCCCCATATGATTTCATTAACACGTCTCCCTTTGTGGTTGCACGTCTTCCTTTCCGCATGTGCACTTCTCGTGTTCCAGGCCGGCTTGTGGCCGGCCTTATGGGCGGCTCCAGGGTTTCGGTGGTGCATTTCTGCGTTCTGTCCTCAGTGCTGTGCCCCAGGCCTTCCTCGTTACAGCACTTTCTCAGAAATCTCCTGGGTGCTCTCACCTGTTTATGCTGCCAGATGAACTTTAGAGTTAATTTTTCAAATTCCATGATAATTGCGTTAAACCCAAAAAACTAATCTAAGAATAACTGACATCTTAAAATGTTTAGTCTTCCCATCCAGGCACTCTTTTTTTCACATCTTGTATTTTGTTTCTTGTTTTTAAATATCTATCAGAGAATACTGCATTTCTCCTTATGTAGTCGCAGCACATTTCTTGTTAAAATTCTTTTTGGTTATTTTCACAATTCATGTCAGCACTGTAAGCAGAGTTGGGCAGGTCCAACCAGCTCTGTCGACTCAGCCTTTGTCTGATTAGGTTTGGTCAGAGTTTGGAGCCAGAGGAGTTCGGGGGGTGAAGTTCAGCAGCAGAATCTCAGCCAGTTTCTCCATAAGTACCCTTGGTCCGGCAGGCTGGGAAAGCAGCTGGGTGTGCTAATATATTTAATATGAGGACAGAGAAAGAATACTTTTTTTCCTCTAAGGTGAAAATTATTTTGTGTATTTTTCAAATATAAACATAATATACCTCAGTTCAGGAATTTTCATAAAATCAAACCTATCACAAACCAGCAACTGTTAGCTTTTACCAAAAGAGACAACCTACAGACATTAAAAACTGCTTTTGAACTCTTAGGAATCAAAGTGATGTATACTTGCTCTCTTGGAAAAGAAAATAATGTATGTTAAATCACAGCCTGTATTTGAAGTTTACTCTTTAGAGTCCTGCCTTATTGGAATGTTTGTCTTGTTACTGTGGTAAGAAATATCTTTAGATCAGCTGTTCTTAAGCCAAGTCTGATTCTGGCCCTCCGGACAGCTGTGGGTCTGAATTGCTCTGCACATGCTGAGTAGGGAATCCGGGGCCCAAGCCTGGGGTGTCTTCAGCACGCGGAAGCCCACCAGCAGTGTGCACTCTCAGGTCAGCGGCCCTGCCGCCCTCCACGGGAGTCGTGCACCTCGCCGCAGCCTCAGCTCAGGGTGCAGTAGGGCACGTGTGGTGTGCTCAGTTCCACAGCCCTGGTCCCTGCACCTTTCCTTTGGCGTGTAGTGGCAGAATAATATGTGATATTTCTGGTATTGATCGGTTCCAGTCCAGATACAGATAAAAAATTCCAGGAGGCAACTGGGTGCTTGTATATTACATTTTGAGTTTTTTCAGTTTACTAAAACAAGATTGTATCAGTGGAGGGGCAGGCTTGCTCAGAAGTCTGTTTGACGGGAGATATTTGGGGAATTTCTGTCTGTTGCTCTCATCTGAATTTCTCATTCTTATTTTCTTCTTTTTATAGGCACCAATTTGTAGAAAATAACTTAATACTAAAAATGGGTCCAGTGGATAAGCGAAAGGTAAGTCAGGTCTGGCCGCCCCTTTGCGTTTAGTGTGCTTCCCTCCTGGGGCTTCTCTTCTGTCTGGTCAGACAGACCACCCTTCCTCTAGGCTCGCTCTTTAACTACCATCTCCAGGTGTAAAGCTAATCAAGATTGAGGACTTCCAAGGAAGCAACTTGTCCAGAGTCCCACATTCTGAGTCAAGAGCCAGGGCTCTGAGCTCTACATGAGGCTGGCTTTGCTGATTTCAAGGTTTCTGTCAAGTTGCAGAAGTAATCTGATTTTTAGGAAAAAAAATTGTTATTCATTGTGTTTTATGGAGACATAAATGGATTAATCATATCAAAAAATATCAGACCCCACAGATGCTTTCCATAGACTGTCAGGATGCCCCTCTGGGTGCTGGCTCCTGACCTGCCTTTCTGGCCATGCTCAGCCTCACTCACCCTGGGCAAAGCTCTCCACGAAGGTGGGATAGAGGCATGACTGAGCAAAAGGCAGAGCTCCACACCTTAGCGTGAAGGAAAGGTGGAAGAGCGCCTGGGAGATGGACTGACTGTAAGGGCCTCATCTAAGTTGTTGAACATTCGGGACCTGTGCTGGTTTTAGGACTCAGATTTGCCCACTTCCCATTTGGGAATCCCACTCCCTAGGGTCGGTGACACCCTTCATCCTGTGCCCGCTGCTCCTCGCCCTGGCGTGCCTGCTGTGCTCCCCTGCCCTGAAGCCTTGGGGGAGCACCAGGCCCCTGAGGGAAGCCCCCATGCTGCCGGCAAGTGCCGGAGCGCAGCTCAGCAGGCCCTCTTTCCTTCTTCCCGTGTCAGGGTTTGTTCGCACGGCGACGACAGTTGCTCCTCACAGAAGGGCCACACCTGTACTATGTTGATCCTGTCAACAAAGTCCTGAAGGGTGAAATTCCATGGTCACAAGAACTCCGACCAGAGGCCAAAAATTTTAAAACCTTCTTTGTTCACACGGTGAGTCTTTTCGGAAGGCTCCCCTTGGGAAGAGCATCTGCCCAGAAGGGCAGCAGGATGCAATGGCAGCTTTCTCCCCTTCCCCACACACCCCCCGAAGTCCCCCACCCCCACCCCCCAGGCCTCACATCAGTGGCTGAGTCCCAGGACTACGTAGGGAGCCCATAGGTGCCTTCCCACGGGGTTCATGTGTTCACATGTGTGGCCTAAAACTGAGTCACCTGCTCACTTGCTTCCAGAAAGCACTTGCAAAGGCAGGCAATTAGGCTGGCCGCCCTCGTGATTTCTCACCTAGAGGTAGAGGTGCTTATTCTGATGGGCTTCCCCCAAGCAGCTTTGACCTGTTTCTGTCTCTGCAGCCGCACAGAACATACTACCTGATGGACCCAAGTGGGAATGCACATAAGTGGTGCAGAAAGATCCAGGAGGTGTGGCGGCAGAGGTACCAGCCCCACCCAGACGCCGCCATCCAGTGACCCCGCGGCCGGGCTGTACCTCGCCGCCAGGACCTCTGCCCCAGCGTGGGCTCAGCCGCTGCTGTCACCAGGACTCTTCCAGACCACCTGCCAGCCACCTCCAGGGGAACGCAGATGTTGAACCCTTTCAGCTTTTTTATTTAAAAGAAAAGAAGGAAAAAAACAACAACACAAAGAACAAACCAGTAACAAACATAAAGGAGTTCAGGGTTGCTTTGCTCGCTCTCTGTGCGCCTGTGGAGGTTCTGTGCGTGTCCCCGTGAGGACCCTGCTTCCCGCACGTCAGCTCCATTCCCGCTGCAGACTAGTGGACACACCTTGTGTTTCCTGTTTCCCTGGTATCAATCAAAACTGATAACACCATACCACCTGCCCTGCCCTGATCATGGCCGGTCCTATGTGGGCGAGGGGACAGGGTGTATTTCTGGGATCTTTCTGTCCTTCTGAGGTGTCACTGAACTTTTTCACCAAGGACCCCACACATACACACCTCCTCCTGTGGGTGGCCACCAGAGCTGTGTGGGTTTGTAGGATGGTTTGCTCTATGTGCTCCTTTCCTTGTGCCCCTAGCTTATAGCCCATCTCCCTCCCCATGGGGCTCCCTGCCTAGCTCTGGCATGCCTCCATTTGCAGGATTCCCGTAGTACATGCTGTCTATGTGAGTGCTCCCCTGGTGTGTCTGGCAGGTGGGCTTCATGTGGTGAGGGCACAGGTTGTCAAGGTGAAATGCTGGATACGCTGCTGAAGTTCAAGGGTTGCCATAAAATCTTTCAGAGTTATCATCCCGGTAAGCAGTGCTGACTTCTGGGGCTGGAAACCAAGTGGCATGCCTGGAAAGAGCATGGTTAGAAGTGAGCCTGATGAGTACCAAGTGTCATCATTTTAGCAGGAAGGAGACTCCTCTGGAGGCAGTCT
>PVIY010054270.1:0-14303 GCA_004026745.1 Myrmecophaga tridactyla
GGGTTAAGGGGCTGACCATAGGTATACAGGTAATGGGAGGAGGGGGTGGGGCAAGACTGTGCACTTGCACTGGAGAGATGGGTCAGGCTGAAACAGGTTTGCATGCATGTGGGGAGCCGGGGTGTGGTATGGGGATGCAGAGTGAGGGCTCAGGGTGGGGGCACTTGAAGTGCAGTGGGGTGGCAGGTGACAAGGTTCATATGCATAGGGTGTGGGAGGAGTCACAGGTCATGGGACAAGGGTGACACATATGAGGGTAGTGTATTCAAGGAATATGGCTCAGCTTACTTCCTTGTCCTGTCTCCCTGTCTTTGCACTCCAACGGCTTCAGGTCTCTGGAAATGGATGCACTAAGCTGTTTGCACTAGTTGGCTGGTCTCCAGTTTCTGCATCTCAATTCTGCTTTTTCAACCAGAGCTTTCATATGCTGTGTAGAAGACTGTCCCAGGTCACTTACATGCTGGAATCACTTTCCCAATCTTTTTTTCTATTCCTTCTATAGCTGTTCTTTGGGGCCAAAGTGAACTTGACCTATCCTATTCT
Organism: Myrmecophaga tridactyla; assembly: GCA_004026745.1. NCBI lineage: Eukaryota > Metazoa > Chordata > Mammalia > Pilosa > Myrmecophagidae > Myrmecophaga > Myrmecophaga tridactyla. The sequence continues at coordinate 544 of PVIY010054270.1, forward strand.
GTCACCTTCCTGTGCTTTTATTTTATATAATCATCTAATGTGATACGGTGATTTTTATAACTTAAAGGATATTTAGATAATTCTAATAACTGTATATTTGGCAACCTATTAAAATATTCTGCATTTGGAAAAACAAAACAAAAATTGGTAGCAGAAAACATCACCCTCAATGGGGAAAAAATGAAAACTTTCCCCTTAAGATCAAGAACAAGACAAGATGTCTTCTATCACCGTTTTTATTCAACATTGTATTGGAAGTTCTAGCCACAGCAATTAGACAAGAAAAAGAAATACAAGACATAAAAAATGGAAAGGAAGAAGTAAAATTTTTACTGTTTGCAGATGGGTTGATACTATATGTCAATGTAGGAGCCAGGGTTAATGGAAAACCTGCAGAATTTATTGGGAGCAACTGGCTTCAGAGTGGCATTGGTGGTAAACTGTGGAGACTGTTATCTGCTTAATTGGAGGACAGTCTGAGAGGGAGAGAATGTTTGTTTTTTCTTAAACCCCAAGGTCTTGTTAGCTATCTCTTGTATGTACAGAGTAATATACTGAAAAGTAGGCACTCTGTTTTACCATGAAATGTATGCATGCTTTTAGTCACATAAACTCTGCGGTATATAAGCAGGAACTAGTTAAGAATAAAGTTATCTGTTATTGTTAAACTTCAGACCCCCGATCCCATCTGTCTCTTTCTTTCTTATCATACCTTAATATCGTTTGAGCTCCATTTCATAGGAAGCAACATGTCAACCCCCCAAAAAAATCCACAGTAAAACCACTAGAGCTAATAAATGAGAACAGCAAAGTGGCAGGTTACAAGATCAACACTCAAAAATCTGTAGTGCTTCTATACATTAATAATGAACAATCTGAGGGGGAAATCAAGAAAAAAATTCCATTTACAATTGCAACCAAAAGAATAAAATATATAGGAATAAATTTAACTAAAGAGACAAAAGACCTATTCAAGAAATTGCTAAAACAAATCACAGAAGACCTAAATAAATGGAAGGGCACACCGTGTTCATGGATTGGATGACTAAATATAGTTAAGATGTCAATTCTACCTAAACAGATTTATAGATTCAATGCAATACCAATTAAAACCCCCAAGACTTACATTTCAGAAATAGAAAAACCAATAACCAAATTTATCTGGAAGGGCAGGTTGCCCCAAATAGCTAAAAATATTCTGAGAAAGAAAAATGAAGTCAGAGGTCTCAACTACTGACTTTAAGGCAATATTATGAAGCTAGAGTGGTCAAAACAGCATGGTACTGGCATAAAGATACTGACCAATGGAATCAAATAGAGTGTTCAGATATAGACCCTCTCATCTATGGGCAATTGATCTTTGATAAGACAGACAAGCCAACTCACCTGTGACAAAACAGTCTTTTCAATAAATGATGCCTAGAGAACTGGATATCCAGATGCAAGAGAATGAAAGAGGGTCCATATCTCACACCTTATACACAAATTAACTCAAAATGGGTCAAAGACCTAAACATTAGCTTTAAGACCATAAAACTTTTAGAAGAAAATGTAGGGAAATGTCTTATAAATCTTATAATAGGAGGCGGTTTCCTAGCTCTTATACCCAAAGCACGAGCATTGAAGAAAGAAAGAATGAAATGGGAACGCCTCAAAATTAAACAGTTTTGTATATCAAAGAACTTTGTCAAGAAAGTAAAAAGACAGCTTACATGATGGGAGACGATATTTAGAAACGATATGGCAGATAAGGATCTAATATCCAGAATATATAAAGAGATTGTTTAGGTCAACAACAAAAAGACAAACAACCAAATTACAAAATGGGCAAAAGACTTGAACAGACACTTCTCAGAAGAGGAAATACAAATGGCCAAAAGCACATGAAAAGATGCTCAACTTTCCTGGCAATTAGGGGAATGCAAATCAAAACCACAATGAGATATCATCTCACACCCACCAGAAAGGCCATCATCTGTAAAACAGAAAATGACAAATGTTGGAGAATATGTGGAGAAAGAGGCAGACTTATCCACTGTTGGTGGGAATATAAAATGGTACAACCACCGAGGAAGGCAGTTTGGCGGTTCTTCAGGAAGCTAAGTATAGAGTTGCCATATGATCCAGCAATGCCATTGCTAGGTATCTACTCAAGTACATGTGGGCAAGAACACAAACAGACATTTGCACACCAATGTTTATAGCAGCATTATTTACAATGGCCAAGAGATGGAAACAGCCAAAATGTCCATCAACAGATGAGTGGCTAAATAAGATGTGGTATATACATACGATGGAATATTATGCAGCTGTAAGACAAAATAAAGTCCTGAAGTATGTAACAACATGGATGGACTTTGAGGACATTATGCTGAGTGAAATTAGCCAGAAAGAAAAGGACAAATACTGTATCGTCTCACTGATATGAACTAAGATTTGTGAATGAACTTGGAGAATTTCAGTTAAGAACAGAGACCATCAGGAGATAGAAATAAGGTAGATATTGGGTAATTGGAGCTGAAGGGATACAGATTCTGCAACAGGACTGATTGTAAAAATTCAGAAATGGATAGCACAATACTACCTAACTGTAGTATATTAAGTAGTATGCAGAATGTTAGTACACTGAATGAAGCTGAATAACAGAATGATAGAGGGAGGAAGGCTGGGGACACAAATGAAACCTGAAGAAAAGATAGATGATAAAGATGAGATTGTATAATCAAGGAATGCTTAGAGTGCACAGTGATAGTAACTAAATGTACAAATTAAAAAGTGTTTTTGCATGAAGAAGAACAAAGGAATGTCAATATAGCAGGGTGTTAAAAACATACAGTAATTCATATTTTAAAACTTTAGCTTATGGGTGAGACTAAGGCAAAAAAATGTTTATTTCATACAAAATGTATAAATTCACTAATGCATTTCCTAATATAACTTACATGGACAGTTTAATTCTACACCATAAGTAAATGGAACCTTGAGTAGGGCATGAGATTTTGTATATTTATACAGAGTGATACCCCAATAAATCCCAGAGTGATTTGAACAGTGAATAAAAAAGTATTCGCAAAGTCCCCTTGGGGGAATGGCAAGAAAGGGGGAAAATTCAACTTCCCCATATGGAGAATTCCTGATACTCTCACAAGCAGTGGAGACAACCAAAGCAATAGGTTGAGCCCTCAATCTTGGGGTTTGTTCATATGAAACTTATCCCCACAAAGAATAGGCTAAGCCTACTTAAAATTAGGCCTAAGTGTCACCCCCAGAGAACCTCTTTTGTTACTCAGATGTGACCTCTCTCTGTCTCTTTCTCTCAGCCAACACAACAAGCAAACTCACTGCCCTTCCCCTTTCTACATGGGACAGGACTCCCAAGGATGTAAACCTTCCTGGCAACGTGGGACAGAAATCCTAGAATGAGCTAGGACTTAGCATCAAGGGATTGATAAAACCTTCTCAAACAAAAGGTGGAAGAGAGAAATGAGACAAAATAAAGTGTCAATGGCTGAGAGACTCTAAACAGAGTCAAGAGGTTATCCTAGATGTTATTCTTACACATTAAATAGATATCACCTTGTTAGTTAAGATGTAAAGGAGAGACTGGAGGGAACTGCCTGAAAATGTAGAACTGTGTTCCAGTAGCCCATATTTCTTGAAGATGATTGCATAATGATATAGCTTTCACAATGTGACTATATGATTGTGAAAACCTTGTGTCTGATGTTCCTTTTATCTACCTTATCAACAGACAAGTAAAACATAGGGAATAAAAATAAATAATCGGGGAACAAATGTTAAGATAAATTTAGTAGATTGAAATGCTAGTGATCAATGAAAGGGAGGGGTAAGGGGTATGGTGTGTATGAATTTTTTTCTGTTGCCTTTTTATCTCTTTTTCTGAATTGATACAAATGTTCTAAGAAATAATCATGATGATGAATATACATCTATGTGATGATATTGTGAATTACTGATCATATATGTAGAATGGAATTACCATATATTAAGAATGTTTGTGTTTGTTTGTTGCTATATTTTTAAAAAATGACTAGTAAAAAAATCAAATCAGTGAGTTGAGGGAGGATATAAAGGAGACATTGGGCAAACATTAAGTACCCAAAAGTTTAAAATAACAAATCACAAAACTCATGGGAATGAAAGAACAATAGAAGAGATGAAAAACAATAGACACCTACAAAAGCAGATTTTAAGAGGTAGAAGAAAGGATTAGTGAACCAAAGGACTGGAAATCTGAAATTTGACACAGAAAAGAACAGATAGGGAAAAGAATGGAAAAATATGAGCAGGGTCTCAGGGAATTGAATGACAACGTGAGGCACACGAGTATATTGTGTTGTGGGTGTCCTAGAAGGAGAAGAGAAGGAAAAAGGAGCAAAAAGACTAATGGAGGAAATAAACTATTATGGAAGACATAAATCTACAGATCCAATTAGTGCAGTATACCCCAAACAAATAGACATACTCCATGACACTTGCTAATCAGATAATCACATGCTTTCTCTGAAAGCAGCAAGAGAAAAACAATCCATCACATACCAAGGAAAGCTTGATAAGACTATGTGTGGATTCTTCAACAGAAAGCATGAAGTTGAAATGGCAGTAACATGATATATTTAAAATACTGAAAGAGAAAAACTGCCAACTAAGAATATTATAACCAGCAAAATTTTCCTTCAAAGATGAGGGAAGTTAAAATATTTTCATACAATCACTGAGAAAATTTGCAACTAAGAGATTGGCTGTGCAAAAAAATACTAAAGTGAGCACTGCAAGCAGGAAAAGGCAGGACAGAGAGGTTTGGAGAAGAGTGTAGAAATGAAGACTATCAGTAAAGGTAAAAAGGGGAAAAATGTTAGTATGGCATTCAAAATCCAAAGACAAATGGTAGAAGAAAGTACTACCTTTAAAGTAATGACATTAAATGCTAATGGATTAAACTACCCAATCAAAAGACATAGACTGGCAGAATTGATTAAAAAACAGGACTCACTATATGCTGTCTACAGGAAATGCATTTTAGACCTAAGACAAAAATAGGTTGAAGTGAAAGGTTGGGAAAAGAAATTTCATTCAAACAGCAACCAGAAAAGAGCAGGGGTAGCTATACTATATCAGACAAATGTAAAATAATTAAAAGAGACAAAGAAGGACACAATATATTAATAAAAGGAACAACTCAACAAGAAGACATAACAATCATAAATATTTACCAACTCAGAGTGCCCCAAAATAAATGCAGCAAACTCTGACAATACTGAAGGGAGATGTAAACACATCTACCAGTAGAGTTGGAGACTTCAATTCTCTGCTCTCATCAGTGGATAGAATATCTAGACAGAGGATCAATAGAAAAACAGAGAATTTGAATAATATGACAAATGAACTAGAGTTAATAGATATTTACAGAATATTATACCCCACAACAGCAGGATACACCTTTTTCTCAAGTGCTCATGGATCGTTCTCAAGGATAGACCATATGCTGGGTCACAAAGCAAGTCTCAATAAATATTTAAAGATTGAAATCTTACAAAACACTTTCTCAGATCATAATGGAATGAAGTTGGAAATCAAAAAACAGGCAGAGGGCCAGAAAACTCACAAATATATGGAGGCTAAACAAGACTTTCTTAAACAACCAGTGTGTCCAGAAGACGTTACAAGAGAAATCAGTAAATATCTCAAGGCAAATGAAAATGAAAACACAAAATTTCAAAATTTATGGGATGCAGCCAAGGCAGTGCTGAGAGGGTAATTCATTGCCTCAATGCCTATATTTTAAAAAGAAGAAAGAGAAAAAAACTGAGAAATTAACAGTATACCTGGAAGAATTAGAGAAAGAACAGCAAACTAACCCCAAAGCAGAACTAAAGAAAGAAATTATGAAGATCAGAGCAGAAATAAATGAAATTGAGCACATGAAAACAATTGAGACAAATCAACAAAACCAGAAGTTGATTCTTTGAGAAAATCAATTAAATCCATGGCTTCTTAGCTGAAAAAAAGAAAAAGAGAAAGAGGATGCAAATAAATAAAATAAAAATGGGAGATGGACTAACTACTGACACCATGGGATGGTGACATATGGATTGATAATGATGTCGGGGGTGAGGTTGAAACCCAGAGTCATGCTGAGTCTTCTCTAGATAACCCTGTAATAGTCTGCCCTGAGGACATAGCTGCTCCACCTCCAACCTGCCTTAAGTTGGCCACCCCACCTCCTCCTGAAGGGATTAGCTTTAGAGTGATTAATGCTGTTTCAAGAGATGAAACTGCAAATGAATGCCCTGAAGCAAATGGATTGGAAGATATTTCTAATTCTTTTCATGACCCACCCCTTATTTCTTCCAGATCTATAACTAGGCTAAAGTCACAAAAGGCCCCTAAAGGTGAGATACAAAGAATCACACAAGAGGAGGTATGTTATACTCCAAAAGAACTGTGTGAGTTTTCCAATTTATATAGACAGAAATCAGGGAATATGTGTGGCAATGGATTTTAAGGGTGTGGAATAATGGTGGGAGGAATATAGGGCTGGATCAGGCTGCATTCATTGATATTGGCCCACTAAGCAGAGATTCTGCCTTCAATGTTATAGCTTGAGGGATTAGAAAATGTATTAACAGTTTGTTTGGATGGTTGGTTGAAACATGGATCAAAAGGTGGCCGACAATAACTGAGGTTGAAATGCCAGAACTGCCCTGGTATAATGTAGAGGATGGGATCCTGAGGCTTAGAAAGAATTGGAATGTTAGAGTGGATTTATCATGCAAAGCCTGCTCTTACACCCCAGGAATGTCCCTAGGATTCACCTTTACCAGAACAGTGAGAAATAAATTTGTGAGACTAGTGCCATCATCCCTGAAGGGCTCTGTAGTTGCACTTCTCTGTAGGTCAGATATTACTGTAAGAACTGCTGTCACTGATCTGGAATCCTTAAACACAATGGGGATGATCTGATCCTGAGTTGGCAGAAGCCAGGTGGCAGCACTTAATCACCAAATACAGGGTAGACATGGCTATTATAATAGACAGCAAACTCAAAGCAGGAGTCAAAATTATATGACTTGGAGAGATTTGTGGCATTGGCTAGGAAATCATGGAGTACTTAGAAATACAATAGAAGGGTAGTCTACTAAATTCTTCTTTGAGCTGTATAAACAAAGGAGTTCTAGGTCAAGTGAAGAGAAGTCTAACCTGAGTTACAAAAACACAGTCATGGCCCCTTAATCAATTTACAGATTTGAGACAGTTTACAGACCCAGAGCCCCTTGAATGAAGGGGAGGCCAGGTCCCTTTGGGAGAGAACCCTGTTACACTGCCACAAATTTATACTGCTAATTTTTCTCCAAACCTTCCCCAAGGAGAGTGATGGCCTTTTACCAGGTAACTGTGCACTGGGGAAAAGGAAATGATCAGATATTTGGGGGATTATTAGACACTGGTTCAAAAGTGACATTAATTCCAGGGGAACCAAAACGTCATTCTGGTCCACCAGTCAGAGTGGGGGCTTATGGAAGCCAGGTGATCAATGGATTTTTAGCTCAGGTCCATCTCAGAGTGGGTCTTGTGGGCCCTGGACCCATTCTGTAGTTATTTCCCCAGTTCCAGAATGTATAATTGGAATAGAGATACTGAGCAACTGGCCGAATCCCCACATTGGCTTTCTAACTCATACAGTAAGAGCTATTATGGTGAGAAAGGCCAAGTGGAAGCCACTAGAACTACCCCTACCTAGCAAAATAGTAAATCAGAAGCAATACCAGATTCCTGGAGGGATTGCAGAGATTACTGCAACTCTCAAGGACTTGAAGGATGCAGGGGTGGTGATTCCCACCACATCCCCATTCAATTCTCCTGTTTGGCCTGTGCAAAAAACAGATGTGTCTTGGAGGATGACAGTGGATTGCCATAAGCTCAACCAGGTGGTAACTCCAATTGCAGCTGCTGTTCCAGATGTAGTATCATTGCTTGAGCAAATCAATACATCCCCTGGTACTTTGTATGTGGCTACTGATCTGGCAAATGCTTTTTTCTCAATAGCTACTAGTAAGGACACCAGAAACAGTTTGCTTTCAGCTGGCAAGGTCAGCAATATACTTTCACTGTCCTACTTCAGGGCTATATCAACTCTCTAGCCCTACGTCACAATTTTGTCCGCAGGAACACTGATCATTTCTCCCTCCCACAAGGCATCACAGTGTTCCATTATATTGATGATATCATGTTGATTGGACCCAGTGAGCAAGAAGTAGTAACTACTCTAGACTTTCTGGTAAGGTATTTGTATGTCAGAGGATGGGAGATAAATCCAACAAAAATACAGTGGCCTTCCACCTCCATGACATTTCTAGGTATCCAGAGGTGTGGGGCATGTCAAGATATCCCTTCTAAGGTGAAGGATTAGTTGCTGCATCTGGATCCTCCTATGACCAAAAAAGAGGCACAATGCCTAGTTGGTCTCTTTGGATTTTGGCAAAATATATTCCACATTTGTGTGTGCTACTCCAGCTCATTTATCAAGAGACCAGAAAAGCTGCTAATTTTGAGTGGGGACCTGAAGAAGAGGAGGCTCTGTGACAGTTCCACGCTGCTGTACAAGCTGCTCTGCCACTTGGATCATATGATCCAGCAGATCCAATGGTGCTGGAAGTGCCAGTGGCAAATAGAAATGCTGTTTGGAGCCTTTGGCAGGCCCCTATAGGAGAATCACAATGCAGACCCTTAGGATTTTGGAGCAAAGCCTTACATCTGCTGCAGATAATATCTCTTTTTGAGAAACAGCTTTTGGCCTGCTACTGGGCCTTAGTAGAGACTGAATACTTAACCATGGGCCACCAAGTTATCAGGAGACCTGAGTTGCCTATCATGAGCTGGGTGTTGTCTGACTCACCAAGCCATAAAGTTGGGTGTGTGCAGCAGCACTCTGTTGTAAAATGGAAATGGTATATACGAGATACAGCCAGAGCAGGTCCTGAAGGCACAAGAAAGTTACATGAGGAAGTGGCCCAAATGTCCATGGTCTCCACTCCTGCCACATTATCTTCTCATTCACAGACCAGAGTTATGGCCTCTTGACCATACAATTTCTTACAGTGAATTGACTGAGGAAGAGAAAACTCAGGCCTGGTTTACAGATGGTTCAGTACGATATGCAAGTACCACCCAAAAGTGGACAACTGCAGCACTCAACTCCCTTTCTGGGGTGTCCTTGAAGGACAGTGGTGAGGGAAAATCCTCCCAGTGGGCAGAACTTCAAGCAGTGCACCTGGTTGTTCATTTTACTTGGAAGAAGAATTGTCCAGTGATGTGTTTGTATACTGACTCATGAGCTGTTGCTAATGGTTTCGCTGGATGGTCAGGGACTTGGCAAGACCATAACTGGAGAATTGCTGACAAAGAAGTCTGGGGAAGAAGTATGTGGATAGACCTTTCTGAGTGGGTTAAAAACATGGATATTTGTGTCCCATATGAATGTGCACCAGAGGGTGGCTTCAGCAGAGGAAGATTTTAATAACCAAGTGGATAAGATGACGCATTCTGTGAATACCAGTCAGCCTCTTTCCCCAACAACTCCTGTCATTGCCCAATGGGCTCATGAGCCCAATGGGGCTCATGGGGTCATGATGGTAGGGATGGAGGTTATGGATGGCTCAGCAACATGGACTTCCACTCACCAAGGCTGACTTGGCTACAGCATCTGCTGAGTGCCCAATCTGCCAGCAGTAGAGATCAACACTCAGCCACTGATATGGCTCATTCCCCGAGGTGACCAGCCAGCTACATGGTGGCAGGTTGATTACATTGGACCACTCCTTTCGTGGAAGGGGCAGCAATTTGTTCTAACTGGAATAGACACATACTCTGGATATGGGTCTGCTTTCCCTGTATGCAATGCTTCTGCCAAAACTATCATCCCTGGGCTTACAGAATGCCTTATCATTGTCATGGTATTCCACACAGGATTTCTTCTGATCAAGGAACAAACTTCACAGCAAATGAAGTGCAAGAATGGGCACATGCCCATGGAATTATCTGGTCTTATCATGTTCCCCATCATCCAGAAGCAGCTGGATTGATAGAATGGTGGAATGGCCTTTTGAAAACTCAATTACAGTGACAACTAGGTGGCAATACCTTGAAGGGCTGGGGTAATGTTCTCCAGGAAGCTGCATATGCTCTGAATCAGCGTCCGCTGTATGGTGCTGTTTCTCCCATAGCCAGGATCCATGGGTCCAGGAACCAAGGGGTGGAAATGGGAGGGCACCACTCACTATTACCCCTAGTGATCCACTAGGAAAATTTTTGCCTCCTGCCCCTGAAACCCTGAGCTCTGCTGGTCTACAGGTTTTAGTTCCAAAACAGGGAGTGCTTCCACCAGGAGAAACAGCAGTGATCCCATTGAACTAGAAATTAAGACTGCCACCTGTCACTTTGGGCTACTCATGCCCCTGGATCAACAAGCCAAGAAGGGGATTACCTTATTGTGTGGGATAATTGACCCTGATTATCATGGGGAAATAGGACTGCAACTACACAATGGAGGTAAAGAAGAGTTTTCTTGGAATATAGGAGATCCCCTAGGTCGTCTTTTAGCACTACAATGTCCTGTGATTAAAATCAAAGGAAAACTGCAACAACCCAATCCAGGCAGGACTACCAATGGCTCTGAAACTTCAGGAGTGAAAGTTTGGGTTACCCCATCAGGCAAAGAAGCACAGCCTTGAAGTGCTTGCTGAGGGTAAAGGGAGCATGAAATGGGTAGTAGAAGAAGATAGTGATAAATATGAACTACGACCATGTGATCAGTTACAGAAACGAGGACAGTAATGCCGTTTTGTTCATTTAAGTTGTAAGATATCAAGTTTAGGAATGAAAATTACCAAAGGACTCACACTTTATTCTGGAGATGTGTTTCTGGTTATTTGCAGGACAGTTGAGTATTGTTAGGTGGAAGAAAAAATGTGTGTTTTATTGTTTTCTTTAGAAATTAGGTATGGTTTAAGGTGATATGTTTAGCTGCTAAGGGGACAAGGGGTGGACTGTCATGGTCAGGTTCATGTGTCAACTTGGCCAAGTAGTGGTACCTGTTTGTCTGGTTGGGCAAGTGCTGGCCTGTCTGTTGTGATAAGGGCATTTCATAGACTTAAATCATGAGCATGTCAGCTGCATCCACAGTTGATTCCATTTGTAATCAGCCAAGAGGGGTGTCTTCTGCATGCTTGATCTAATCACTGGAAGCTTTTAAGGAGGATTCAGTAGAGACAAGCTTTCTTCCTGCTTTGGCCAGCGAGCCTCTCCTGTGGAGTTCGTCCAGACCCTCCATTAGAATAATCAGCCTGCCCTGCGGATTTTGGACTCTGCATTCCCATGGTTATGTGAGACTCTTTTATAAATTTTACATCTATGAGTGTTTCCTGTTGATTCTGCTTCTCTAGAGAACCCTAACTAACACAAACCCAATTACAAAATGGGCAAAAGACATGAACAAATACTTCTCAGAAGAGGAAATACAAATGGCTAAAAGGCACATGAAAAGATGCTCAACTTTCCTGGCTATTAAGGAAATGCAAGTCAGAACCACAGTGAGATATCTCACACACACCAGAATGGCTATTATCAATAAAACAGAAAGCCAGAAGTGCTAGAGAGGATGTGGAGAAAGAGGCACACTTATCCTGTGTTGGGGTAATGTAAAATAGTACAACCACTGTGGAAGGCAGTTTGGTGGTTCCTTGGGAAGCTTAGAACTGCCATATGATCTGGCAATACCTTTGCTAGGTGTCTATTCAGAGGACATGAGGGCAAGAACACAAATGGACATTTGCAAACCAATTTTATAGCAGCATTATTTGAAATTGCCAAGAGATGAAAATAGCCAAAATGTCCATCAACAGATGAGTGACAAAATAACCTGTGCTATATACAAACGATGGAATATTACACAGCTGTAAGAGAGAATAAAGTCATAAAATATGTAACAACATGGATGGACCTTGAGGACATTATGCTAAGTGAGATTAGCCAGAAACAAAAGGACAAATGCTGTATAGTCTAACTGATATGAACTAACATCGATGAATGAACTTGGAGAATTTCATTTAAGAACAGGGGCTGTCAAGAGATAGAAATAGGGTAGATTTTGGTTAATAGGAACTGAAGGGATACATATTGTGTAACAGGGTTGATTGTAAAACTTCAGAAATGGATGGCACAACACTACCTAATTGTAGCACAATAATATTGGTACATTGAATGAAGTTGAATGTGAGAATGATGGAGGAGGTTTGGGGGCACAAATGAAACCAGAAGGAAAGATAGATGATAAAGACTGAGATGATATAATCTAAGAATGCCTAGAGTGTACAATGATAGTGACTAAATGTAGAAATTTAAAAATGTTTTGCATGAGAAAGAACAAAGGAATGTCAGTATTGCAGGGTGTTGAAAATAGATGGTAATTCATATTTTTGAGCTTTAACTTATGTGTGAGACTAAAGGAAAAAAGGTTTATTTGGTACAAAATTTATATTTTGACTACTGCATTTCCTAATATAACATATGGACAGTTTAATTGAACACCATAAGTACATGTAACCCTAAATAGGGCATGAGATTTTGTATATTTGTCCAGAGTGATGCCCTGATAAGTCTCAGAGTGATCTGAACAGTGAATAGAATAATATTTGCAAGGTCCCCTTAGGGGGATAGCAAGAAAGGGTGAAAATTCAACTTACCCATTTGGAGAATTCTTGTTATTCTCGCAAGCAGTGGGAACAGCCAAATCAATAGAACAAGCCCTCAATCTTGGGGTTTATTCATATGAAATTTATCCCTGCAAAGAATTGGCTAAGCCTACTTAAAATTAGGCCTAACAGATACCCCCAGAGAATTTCTTATGTTGCTCAGATGTGGCCTCTCTCTCTGCCAACATGGCAAGCAAATTCACTGTCCTCCCCCTCTCTATGTGGGACATGACTCCCAGGGGTGTAAACCTCCCTGGCGACATGGGACAGAAATCCTAGAATGAGCTTTGTGACTCAGCATCAAGGGACGGAGAAAATCTTCTTGACCAAAAGGGGAAGAAAAAATGAGAAAAAGTGGAGTGGCACTGGCTAAAAAATTTCAAACAGAGTTGAGTGGTGATCCTGGAAGTTATTCTTATGTGTTTTATAGATATCCCCTTTTTAGTTTAATGTGTATTAGAGAAGCTAGAGGGAAGTGCCTGAAACTCTAGGGCTGTGTTCCAGTAGCCATTTTTTCTAGTTTGCTAGCTGCGGGAATGCAATATACCAGAAATAGAATGGCTTTTCAAAGGGGATTTTTTAAATAAACTTTTTTATTAATTAAAAAACTTAACAAAAGAACATTAAGATATCATTCCATTCTACATATACAATCAGTAATTCTTAATATTATCACATAGTTGCATATCCATCATTTCTTAGAACATTTGCATCGATTTAGAAAAAGAAATAAAAAGACAACAGAAAAAGAAATAAAACGATAATAGAGAAAAAAAGATTATACATACCATATCCCTTACCCCTTGCTTTCATTTATCACTAGCATTTCAAACTAAATTTATTTTAACATTTGTTCCCCCTATTATTTATGTTTATTCCATATGTTCTACACTTTTGTTGATATAGTAGCTGAAAGGAGCATCAGACACAAGGTTTTCACATTCACAGAGTCTCATTGTGAAAGCTATATCATTGTTTAATCATCATCAA
>PVIY010054271.1:0-14301 GCA_004026745.1 Myrmecophaga tridactyla
GGAACAAATGTTAAAATAGATTTAGTTTGAAATGCTAGTGATCAATGAAAGGGATCAGTAAGGGGTATGACCTGTAAATTTTTTTTTCTGTTTGTTATATTTTTCTGTTGTCTTTTTATTTCTTTTTCTGAATTGATGCTAATGTTCTGGGAAATGATCATGATGATGAATATGCAACTATGTGATGATATTGTGAATTACTGAGTATATGTGTTGGGAATGTTTGTGTTTCTTGTAATTTTTAATCAATAAAAAATTAAAAAAAAAAAAAGGAGACCCCAGAGGCACAAGCCCACATTGGTGAGTTGCAGAGTTTGGCTAGACCCAGCTCTTCCAGCTCCCCATAAGTCGCAGGCTCTCAGCAGCTTCACCTCCCAGGTTCCCTCTCTCCCTGACACAAGGCTCTCACCTGCACCAGGCTAAGAGTACAAAGGACATGCTCGGAGCGCCTGACAGGCAGAGCTTCTTCAAACAGCATCTGTAGCAGCTAAAGTGGAGAAAGAGGTTCAGTGGGGAGTGAGAAAGGATTAAACTTTTCCTGAGGGAGGTACTTTGCCTTCACGGTTTGCAGGGAGCCAGACAAGAAAGCAGACATTTTCAGTGAGACCTAGTGCTTACTAGGGCAGGGATATGAGAAAGATTCTAAGGCAGCTATTTTGAGTTGGAGACATTTTGATGAAACCCCCAAAACAAACTTGCAAGTTTATTATCATTATTTGTACTGCCCAAAACGGTGATATTTGATCTTCGCATGCCACCCTTCCCTGATTTTCACCCCATTGGCTCCAGCCTTCCTGACCTCCCAATAGCTGTATCCACGGTCCTTGGAAAAATGTCCTTCATGGACCTCAGGGCACTATAGGACCACCAAGGAGAAGTACCTCATCCAAATGGGGAGGCTAGGAAAAGCCAAAGATCTTCTGGAAGAGGAGCCCTGTGTTCTGGGGCCTCCTCTGGGACTCACCTGTGGCACGAGCCGGGGTCCCTCCGTTTCCCAGCCCCGAAGCAGGAGGGACACGCTATACCCACGACTCACAGCGTGCAGGAGAGCCTGAACTCGTGCCAGCAGCTCCTGCTCGACCTCCTGCAGGGACACCCGGCACCTCCCCCTGACTCTGATGTCCCATCCAGGCCTACCTTGAAGAAAGGGGTTCATAGGTTGTCAGAACCCCAGATCCAAGGGCCAGAAGGTTTCCTTTCTCCTGCCATCCCCCTATGTGACTGTCCTACCTGAGCAGTATCAGGGCCCAGGACTCTGTCAAAGTTGAGGCATTGTTCCTGTGTGCAAGGCTGAGATCAGCAGGGTCACCCCATCTTCCCTGCCCCCAACATAATCCCACCCCATCTCTACCTGAGTTTTCAGAGTCCCTGGCTGAAGCAGGCAAAGGCTTGTGGGCCCTTCAGGAGGAGTGTGGGGTGACAGGTCTCCTCAGGGTCTGAGACAAGTGGACTTCATTTCACTTCTCCTGACAAATTGGGCTTCCAGGACAACCTCAGTCCAGCTCTAGGCCTTTGCCTCAGTTTCCCAAGCTGAGCTGGCCTACCCCTCCCCCTCTCCCAAGAGGGTTTCCCAGGCCAAAGATCTCTGAATATGAATATAGGAGAGTTTCTCACCTGTTCCCCCACTGAGCTCCAGTTCCACCACCACAGTCAGCCTGGCCTGTGGTTTGAGAAGGACAGAGGAACAGGAGAGCTGAGCTGCCTGGTTCATACCAGCCCCTGTGATCGCCATCTCTTCAGACTCCATAACTTCCAAGCTTCTCATGTGTCCCTCAATAATTCAAGTACCTGAACAGAGGGTTCTGGGTCGGGCTTCTGGACAATAACTTGCCAAGGGAGGAGACAATCCCCTCTGTTACGAGAGAATCAGAACACTGCGTGGGTTTTTCCTTTCATAGAAAAAATTTAAAATATGTAACAGTGGAGAGATTAGTTTAATCTAATCTAATCAAGCAACCACCTTCAGTCTAATTTCATCTGTTTCCCCTCCCCACCCCCCAATGGATTATTTTCAAGCAAATTCCAGATACTCTATTACCCTATTATTTCATCCCAATCTATTTCATCATGTATCTCTAAAAGATAAGCACTTTTTGTTTAAAAGAACATCTTTATTAAGATAGAATTCACATGCCATACTATTCACCATTTATATGTACAATTCAATAGTTTTCAGTATATTCACAGATATGTGCCACTGCACCACAGTCAATATTAGAAAAATTTCATCTCATAAATAAACCCCAAACACTTGAGCTATCACCCTTTGTGGTAGTTAGATTCAGTTGTCAACTTGGCCAGGTGAAGGTGCCTAGTTCTGTTGCTGTGGACATGAGCCAATGGTACGTGAATCTCATCTGTTGCTGATTACATTTGCAGTCGGCTAGGAAGTGTGCCTGCTGCAATGAATGATGTTTGATTTAATTGGCTGGTGCTTAAATGAGAGATTCAATGTAGCACAGCCCAAGCAGCTCAGCACACCTCATCTCAGCACTCACAGCTCAGCCCAGGCCTTTGGAGATGCAGAAAGGAATCACCCCGGGGAAAGTTGTTGGAAACCAGAGGCCTGGAGAGAAGGCCAGCAGAGACCATCCTGTGCCTTCCCACGTAAGAAAGAACCTCAGTTGAAAGTTAGCGGCCTTTCCTCTGAAGAACTAATGAAATAAATCCCCCTTTATTAAAAAGCAATCCATCAATGGTGTATTGCATTCCGGCAGCTAGCAAACTAGAACACCCTTTAACTCCCTATCCTCTCCTCCCCCACCCCCTCAGTCATAGGCAACTTCATCTTTCTGTCTACAAATTTGTCTATTCTGGACATTTTATTTAAAAGGAATCATACAATATATGGACTTTGGGGACTGGTTTCTTTAACTTTGAGTAATGTCTTCCAGATTCATCAATGTTGTAGCATGTATTAGTACTTCTTTTTGTGACTGTTAATATTCTATTGTACAAAAATGAAAAAAAATATTCTATTGTATGGATATACCATACTTTGCTTATCCATTCAGCTGTGGATGGACATTTGGGTTGTTTCTACCTTTTTGCTATCGAGAATAGTGCTCTTATGGACATTCATGTATAAATATTTGTTTGAATACCGCATCTCAATTCTTTTGACTATATACCTAGAAGTGGAATTTCTGAGTCCTATGGTAATTCTACGTCTAACTTTTTAAGAAACTGCCAAGCTGTTTTCTGTAGTACCTGCCCCATTTTACATTCCCACCAGCAATAACTGAAGGTTCCAATTTCCTGACTCACCAACTCTTATTATTTTCCTTTTTTGTTTTTCAATCCAAGTGGGTGAGAAGTGGAATCTCATTATGGTTTTGATTTGCATTCCCCTAGTGGCTAATGATGTTGAGCATCTTATCACATTTGTTGGTCATTTGTATGTCTTCTTTGGAGAAATGTATTTTCAAGTGCTTTGCTCATTTAAATTGGGTTTTTTATCTTTTGCTGTTGAATTGTATGTCTTTCTATATATTCAGGATACTATACCTCTATCTGATATGTAATTTGCAAATATTTTCTCCTATTCTATAGGTTGTCTTCACTTTCTTGAAGTGTCCTTTGATGCACAAAAGTTTTAAATCTTAATGAAGTCTATATTTATCTATCTTTTCTTTGTTTTTTCAAGGTTTTGGTGTCATGTCATTCATATCTAAGAATCTGTTGCCAAATTCTAGGCCATGAATGTTTAGTACTATGATTTATTCTTTTCCTAGTTCTTCCAGGTGTGAAGAAGTAGAAACAACAGCAGAATACACATTTTTCTCAAGTGCACCTGGATCATTCTCTAGGATAGAACATGTGCTAGGTCACAATGGATATCAATACATTTTGAAAGATTGAAATCATACAATTTATCTTCTCTGACTACAATGGAATGAAGCTAGAAATTTATAAAAGAGGGAGATCTGGAAAATTCACAAATGTAAGGAAATTAAACAATATACTCGGAAGTAAACAATGGGTTAAAGAAGAAATCACAAGTGAAATTAGGAAATAGCTTGAGATGAATGAAAATGAAAATACAACATCCCCAAATCTGGGGGATGCAATAAAGGCAGTGCTCAGAGGGAAATATTTAGCTGTAAATGGCTGCATGTAAAAAGATCTCAAGTTGGTAACTTAACCTCACACCTGGAGGAACTAGAAAGGAGAGCAAACTAAATTCAAAGTCTGCAGAAGAAAGGAAATAATAGAGTAGAGTGGAGTTAACATGTGATTCAGTGGTAGAGGCTGGAAGGATCCTGGCTGGGAGTCATGTGGGTCCTAGTGGGGGCGGGCACCGAGGACTTGACTGAACCAGGCCAAGCCCACCAGTGAAACTGAGGTCTCTGGGAGCAGAGGCCCAAGCTCTGAGGCCAAAGCCCCCAGCCCCAGAGGCTGGCATCATTCAACGGAGAAGAAGGTAGCTGCAGCACTTATTTCTAAAATTTGAAGCAAATCCAGATTCATGAAAAGTGACTGCATAAAAAACACAACATGTCAGTAAAGAAAAAAAGATCCAATAGAAATGTTTCCTTCTGGGCAACTGGTAAAAGTCTGTGCTCCAATGGTTTAATATTTAGAATTGAACTTTTAGAATACACATAAGAAAATGCAATTGTGATCTGTATTATACATACACCAGTGATAGTTGCTGCTGATTTTGTCAAATCTGTAAAAGTCAGAGACAATGAATTCACCACAGACCAAGGTGATTGTCCTTTGATTGTTGAGTTTGCTGGTAGTGATGCAAGGCTTTTATCTGATGCTACCTGTGTGGTCTGTCCTTAGGCAAATGGATAGGCATTAACTGTAGTTGTCCTCAGATGTGGGCAATGACAGAAGGTTATGGAGTTTGCTTGATAAATAAGCCGGAGCTTATTAGAAATACTGTGAAAGAAGTAAAAAATCAAGTGGAAAAACTCCAGATTTTCAGTATTTATTAAAATAAGGTCCATGATGACTTTACAAGAACTGTAGATCTTTGTCAAAAGGCTGAAGCAACAAAAGTTTCCTGGATTACAGTCCATGGAAGAACGGTTGAACGAAAACATCAGCAAATCCACTATGATGCCATTAAAATAATTAAGGCATTAGTTAAAAATAAATATTTACTTGCGATTGCTAATGGAGACATCAAAAGCTTAAAAGGAGAAAATATGTGACAAATTACTGGGACAGATGATGTGATGGTTACAAGAAGACTCTTCGCGAGCTTGTCCATGTTTGGTGGATATGAGAAAATCCTACTGAGATGTATCTGGGACTGGGTCGACATTGCTCTTGAACTTGAAATATCTTATATGTGTTTCCTCCAACATTTAATGTACATGATGGAAAAGGCAATTTTGAGGCAGGAAAAAATAGGGTTTAATGCTTTGTCACATCAGCAGTTTTAGATTATTTTACAGACTACTGTGGAATTTGAATGGACTTCCTAAATTATTTTAATATATACTTTATTTTCTCCTACAATGAAAGCATATCTTGGTTTCTACTTATAAATCAGTGGCTCTCAAACTTTAGTATAAAAACCGCTCTCTGGGGAGCATTAAAAAAAAGTCATTCCTAGAATGCACCCTCAGAGATTCTCATTCAGTAGATCTGGGACATCTACAATTTTAAATAAGACCCCAGGTAATTCGAACAATCTAGATCATACTGGGTTCAAACATCAACAAACATTGCTCCAAATCCTATAATGGACTGGAAAAAAAGTGAAAATTGCTGCATTTTTTTTCCCCTAGAGGAATCATGTTTTTTACATTTTAAAATAAAACTTTGCAATACTAAGAAAGTATGACTCGTATCTATAAATTAATGAGAAATATGTTTTTAATTTTAATTAAAATAAGCACATAGAAGTTGCAGGAAAAAAATGCCAACATCATATAAAATGAAAAGGAACATGGTATTCTATACAGAAATTGCATTCAGGACTGTGCGGGTTTGAAAATATATACTCCAGAAAAGTCGTGTTCTCTTAATCCTCATTCAATATTGTTTGGGGTGTGTGCTGGTTTGAAACTAATATGTACTCCAGAAAAGCCATGTTTTAATACTGATCCTATCTTGTGAGGTCAGACCTATTGTTTAGGGTGGAAATCTTTTGATTTGATTGTTCCCATGGAGATGTGACCACCCAATTGTGGGTGTGTCATTTTGATCAAATGGAGATTTGTCTTCCTCCATTTAATGTGGGTCTGGATTAGTTTACTGGAGTCTTTAAAAGGGGGAACATTTTGGAGAAACCTCAGAAGCAACAGAGCCAATAGAGCCAACATGAGACCCAGACATTTGGAGATGAAAGAAAATGCCTGTTTCTATTTGAAGGTACTATGTACTTGAGAAAAGCCATATTTTAATCCTGATCCAGTCTTGTGGGAGCAGCCCTTTCATTTAATCTTGATCCAATACTGTAGGTTGCAATCTTATGATTAGATTATCTCTACAAGGATGTGACACACCCAATTGTGGGTGTGATCATTGATTAGATGGAGATGTGACTCCGCCCATTCCAGGTGAGTCTCAATTAGGTTACTGAGATCATTTAAAAGAGGAATCATTTTGGAAAGAGCCAGAAACAACAGAAATGACAGAGCCAACAGAAACTTCAGAGATGACAAGAGAGAGCAGAGACATGGACGTCTGGAGATGCTTGGAGCCCAGCAGATGTTGATTTGTGACTTTCTATGAGCTGTTAAGCAAGCCAGAACCCGGAGAGAGCCAAGGGAAGCCAAAAGATGAAAGCCAGACTCAGAGAAGCAAAGTGAGAAATCCCCACAGGAACAGAAGCTGAAAGCCCAGGAGCAAGGGACCAGCAGATGCCAGCCGCATGCCTCCCCAGCTAACAATGCTGTTCCAGACCCATTAGCCTTCTAGAATGAAGGTAACCTCTTGGTTGGTGCCTTAATTCAGACACCTTCACTCCTTAGAACTGTAAACTTGTAACTTATTAAATTCCCCTTTTAAAAGCAAATCCATTTCTGGTATATTGCATACTGGCAGCTTCAGCAAACTAAAACAGGTATTAACAATATTTAGTCTTCCAATCCGCGGACACAGAATGTCCTTGCATTTATTTATATATCCTTTGATTCTTTTAGCAATGTTTTGTAATTTTCTGCGTATGTCTTTTACATAAAAATGTATCAAATTTAATGTCATTTAAAGAGCTTCACAGTTTCATAATTTTAAATGGTAGAAATCATCATGTCTAATTAAGTTCAATTACACTGAAAGCAAATACCATGAAATATGAAGTTCAATTAGGAAGTATCAGTTTGATTTTCCAATTTGAATGTGTGATCTAAGTCTTTGTATTGGTTTGCTAATGCTGCTGGAATGCAATATACCAGAAATGGGTTGGTTTTTATAAAGAGAATTTGTTAAGTTAAAAGTTTACAATTCTGAGTGGTGTGATGGTGGCTCAGTGGCAGAATTTTGACCTGCCATGCTGGAGACCCGGGTTTGATTCCTGGTGCTAACCCATGAAAAAAAATAGTTTACAATTCTAAGGCTATAAAAATATCCAAACTAAGGCATCCAGATGAATATACCTTGACTCAAGAAAGCCCGATGAGTCCAGCACACCTTTATCAGCTGGGAAGGCATGTGACTGGCATATGCTGAGGTCTTTGGTTTCTAGTTTCAAACAGCTTCCCTGGGGAACATTTTCTTTCTGCATTCTGCAAAAGTCAGGGTGTTGTGTTGGCTCTGTCACTTCTGACGTTTCTTAGAAACAGTTCTAAGGCCATAAAAATGTCCAAACTAAGGCACCCAGAGAAAGATACCTTGACTCAAGAAAGGCTGATGTTGTCTGGAACACCTCTGTTAGGTAGGAAGGAACGTGGCTGGTATCTGCTGGGGTCTTTGGCTTCTGGTTTCAAACAACTTCCCTGGGAGCATTTTCTTTTTGCATCTCAAAACATCTCTGTCTATCAGCTCTGAACTTTTTCAAAAGTGGTTCCCTCTTAAAGGACTCCAATAAGCAGATTAAGACCCACCTTGAATGGGCAGAGACATCTCCATGGAAACCGCTTAATCAAAAGGTACCACCCAGAACTTTGCAAATGTTCTAAAAATGATCGTGGCGATGAATGCAGAACTATGTGATGATAATGTGAGCTACTGATGGTATAATATTATTGGACTGTATGTGTTTGGATATTTCTCAATAAAACTATCTTCTTAAATAAGAGGGAATTGGGTGGTGCAAGGGTAGTTCAATGGTAGAATTCTTGCCTGCCATGTGGGAGACCTGGGTTGGATTCCCAGACCATGCATCTCCCAAAAAATAAAAATAAAAAAATAAGGGGAGATTATAACTGCTGACTGAAACAGATTTTTTGTTATGCTAGTTATTATCTTGGGTTAACTTAGTAATTTGTAACATTGTTATAAAAACTAAAAAATAAGAAACAAAATATCTTGTCAAGTAAGGAGAGAAAATTATCATTTCATTAAATGCCAACAATTCATTTGATAAATTTTAATATCTATTTTTGATAAAACTCTTTGAAAAATTAGAATTATAGATTTACTCCAAGACACCTACTCCCTTAAGATGTCTATGATAATCTGAATGCCAACATCTTGATTAATAGTGATGCAACAAAAGGCATTCCTAGTAGAATAATGAAGA
Source organism: Myrmecophaga tridactyla (assembly GCA_004026745.1). Lineage (NCBI taxonomy): Eukaryota > Metazoa > Chordata > Mammalia > Pilosa > Myrmecophagidae > Myrmecophaga > Myrmecophaga tridactyla. Next base: position 8,645 of record PVIY010054271.1, read on the forward strand.
AAAGAATGTGAATCATTATCAGTGCCTTTAACAATTATCCAATTCTGGAGAGTTGGTAATATGTGAAGCAGAAATAAAAAGTATAAATTATGATGTTTTTCTAGAATTATTTGAATGACTAAAATATATCATTGAGTTTCAGTTTTTTATTATAAAAATTAAAGAGAGGGTGGTGTGACAGTGGCTCAGTAGGCAGAATTCTCATCTGCCATGCCAGAGAATTGGGTTCGGATCCCAGTGCCTGCCCTTGAGAAAAAAAAAAAAAAATTAAAGAGAAATGTAAAACACATCAGGGTTAAAAGGTTTGCACATTTTCAATGTAACTGATATCTATAAACATAGTTTAATAAAATAGATACATATTTTCATATAAAATTGTTATATAATGCTTAATGAATGTCAAATGTGAATTTCTGCACGCATTTGTATACGTTAGTTGCAATGTTATTGTGAAATAAACCTCACCCGTTCTAGTTTGCTAGCTGCCAGAATGCAATATACCAGAAACGGAATGGCTATTAATAAAGGGGAACTTAATGAGTTGCTAGTTTACAGTTCTAAGGCCGAGAAAATGTTCCAATTAAAACAAGTCTATAGAAATGTCCAATTTAAGGCATCCAGGGAACGACACCTTGGTTCAAGAAGGCCGACGACGTTCAACTTTCCTCTCTCAGCTGGAAGAAAGGCACATGGCAAACATGGCTGCATCTGCTGGCTTTCACGTGGCTCTACCAAAAAGGGGACTCTCTCCAAAATGTTTCCTCTTTTAAAGGATTCCAGTAAGCAACTCCACCTTCAGTGGGTGGAGACACACCTCCATGGAAATCATCTAATCCAAATTACCACCCACAATTGGGTGGGTCACATCTTCATGGAAACAATCAAAATGCTCCCACCCAGCAATATGGAATGAGGATCAAAGAGCATGGCTTTTCTGGGGCCCACCAAAGATTCAGACCGGCACACTCGTTCTTTTGGTTTATTTAACTGAAAGCATAAATGAGAGTGCTGGAAAAAAAAGGCCCCACCCCCAATTGGGTGGGTCGCATCTCCCCGGGAACAGCTTAATCAAAAAGATCCTACTCAGATAGCAAGATCAAAGGTGATGGTGGAATACCCAGAGAAGGTAGGGTTTAAAAACGAATAGGATCGCTGAATCATTAAATTGATATTTCTTTTAGTCTCCAGTATCTTAGAACAGCTAGAAGAAAAAATTTAAAAGTGTGGAATTGTAATCCATATCAAACTCTGAAATCTGTTCTTTAATTGTTGTCCTGTGCTTTGAAATTTAATGCTTTTCTGTATATATGTTATTTTTCACAAAAAAAGAAGAAAAAGTTGATTGTGATGATAAAAATATTTATTCCCTCTAGCCACCTATATTCTGTAGCAAGTTGGAGGAAAAATCTGAGATGATGGTATGGTAGCCCATGACAAACTCTGTAACTGCTTGTTAAAGAGTGCTTTGAAAACCATTGCTTTTTTCTTTCTTTGTTCTATTTGTGTTATATTATACAATAAAAAGTTAAAAAAAAATCACACACAACAGCAAGTCTTCCCCCACAAGATTGAATTAGGATAAAGAACAAGGCTTTTCTAGGGTACATAGCAGTTTCAAACCACCACATTCCATGCTCTGGACCCCCCAAAAACCATATTTTTTTCCATATACAAAATACATTAATTCCATCACAATATCACAAAAGCCTTAAGCCACTTCAGTAACAATGCAATTACAATACAAAGTCAGAAACAGTACAAAATCTCATCAAAATCAGTTAAAGCCATGGCCTGTTGTAAGGCAAAATTCTCCTCTGGCTGTGGACCTATGAACTTAGAGCAAGTTATTTGCTGCCAATATTTGGGATCAATCATAGGATTCATGTTTCCATTTCCATAGGGAGAAATTGGAAGGACCGCAGGCATCACTGGACCCAAGCAGTTTGGAAAGCCTGCAAGGAAAACTCCATTAGATTTCAAAGTCTGAGATTCATTTATCATGCTTGGGACTTAGAAGAGTGGCAGTCCCACCCTTCTCAAGGGCTTATGCAGTGGCCCTGTTCTCTCCAAATGCTGGGGAGAGGGCTGCAATGTTGGGGAATTTTGAGAACACCTTTTTCTTGACTCTACCCTCTCCAAACATTGGGGTCTCTGCCATCTCCAGGACACATGCTCAACCCCGTAGAACAATGAGGAAGCAGCAAGGCTCTCCCCAATCCCCAAGGAATGTGCTTCACCCTCTCGGAGGCCTGAAGCAGCAATGCTCTTCTGCCTGCCCTGTTCCTCCAAGGCAAACTCACCCTTTCCACATGTTTGGGTGGGTCCACTCTCTTGGCCAGAGACTTACTGGCTCCAGACCTTGGCTTCCATGGTTCTGTCTTTGAAGTAATAATTCCTTCAGTTTGTCCCCTTTCTGTCCCTTTTAGTCCAGACTGGCAGCGGTTCCATTTGTACAGGTCTCACAAGAAACTTGTTGGTTTTCTGTGCACTATATACAAATCAAAGCTATCAGACAATAGGATTTTCCACAAATCCTTTCTGGATAACTCCATCTCCAATCCTGGCTTTTTCTGAAATGACTGATTCGTTACATGTTGGATTAAATCATCACATGGGACCCTATTCATTGCTGTCTCACTTTCTGGGAGCCTAGACTTTTCCAGACTATCAATTTCTGGTTTGTTTGTACCCAAGAGTTCAGCTCTTAACTTATCCTTTTCTTGTTGCATTTTCAATTACATACTCATAATTTCTGTCTGAGGAAGAAGCCTCATTGAAGATATCGTTAAGAGTCCATATTTCTAACAACAGTCTGTTTAAAGCAATTCAGACCTTTCCTATTAAGTATATCACAGTTCTTCCAGAATCTTCCCTTCATCCATTTAAAAAGCCATTCTAACATGTTTGATATTTGCAAACTGCAGCACCCTACTTCTCTGGTACCAAAATCTGCTTTAATTTGCTAACGCTGTTGGAATGCAATATACCAGAAATAGGTTGGTTATTAAAAAGGGGATTTATTAAGTTACAAATTTATAGTTCTAAGGCCATAAAAATGTCCCAACTAAGGCATCCAGAGAAAGATACCTTGACTGAAGAAAGACTGATAATGTCCAGAAAACCTCTGTCAGCTGGGAAGGCATATGGCTGGTGTCTGCTGGTCCCTTGGCTTCTGGTTTCAAAGCAGCACACTACCCAAAGCAATTCACAGATTAAACACAATCCCAATCAACATTCCCACAGCCTTCTTTACAGAAATAGAAAAGCCACTCATCAAATTGATCTTGCATTGGGGCCCTAAATAGCCAAAAACATCCTGAAAAAAGAACAAAATTGTAGAACCCATACTTCCCAAATTCAAAACTTATTGCAAAGCTACAGTATTCAATACAGTGTGATTGTTGCATAGGGACAGTCATATAGACTAATGAAATAGAATTAAGAGTTCAGAAATAAAACTTGCCATTATGGCTAATTGACTTTTTTTTTTTTTTTTTTGCATAGGCAGGCACTGGGAAGCTAATTGACTTTTGTCAAGGGTTTCAAGCCCACTCAATGGGGAAGGACTAGTCTATTCATCTAATGGGGCTGAAAAAACGCTGGATAGCAAAATGCAAAGGAATGAAAGTAGACCTCTACTTCACATCATATACAAAAATTAACTCAAAATGGATCACAAATCTAAACATAAGAGCTAAAACTATGAATCTCTTAGGGGAAAACATAGGGTAATATCTTCAGAATCTTGCATTAGGCAGTGGGTTCTTAGACTTTATAACCAAGAGCACAAGCAACAAAACAAACAATAGATATATCGGATTTCATCAAAATTAAAAATTTCGTCCATCAAAGAACATTATCAAGAAAGTGAAAATCCTGCCTACAAATGGGAGAAACTATTTGAAGTCACATATCAGATAAAGGTTTAACATCCAAATTATATAAAGAACTACAATTCAACAACAAAAAAAGAAACAAGCCAAATAAAAAATGGGCAAAGGACTTGAATAGATATTTCTCCAAAGAAACTATACAAATTGGCATAAAGGACATAAAGAGAAGCTTAAAATCATTATCCATTAGGGAAATACAAATCAAAACCACAATGAAATATCACTTCATACCCACTAGATGACTACAATTAAAGAAATGGAAAACCACAAGTATTGGTGAGGGTGTGGAGAAATAGGAACCCTTATGCACTGTGGGTGAGAATGTATAATGGCGCTGCTGTTGTGGAAAGCAGTTCATTGTTTCCTCAAACAGTTAAGTATAGAATTACCATATGGCCCAACAATACCACTTTTAGGTTTATACCTAAAATAATTTTCAGCAGGGACTCAAACAGATATTTGTACACCAATGTCCGTAGCAGCAGTATTCACAATAGCTTTAAAAAATGCAATCGATCCAAATGTCCATTAGCAGATGAATGAATAAACGAAATGTGGTATATACATACAATGGAATATTATTCAGCCATAAAAAGGAAAGAAGTTCTGAAACATGCCACAACATGAATGAGACATCATGTTGAGTGAAGTAAGGAAGACACAAAGACACAATATTGTATTATTTCACTTATAGCAAATAACTAGAATGTGGAAATTCATAGAGATTTCCAGGGGGCGTGGGGAGGTGGGTATGGGGAGTTACTGCTTAATTTATGCAGAGTTTCACATTTAGGTAACGAAAATGTTATGAAATATAGTAGTGATGATTGCACAACATTGTGAATGTAATTAATGCCAGTGAATTGTATACTTTAAAAATGGTTAAAATGACTATTTTATGTTATATATAATTTACAATACAAATTTTCTTGAAAAAAATACAAAAAAACCCCCGTTTACTCTACTTACTGACCCATTTTCTTCCTCCCTTTTAAAGTAAAACTCCTTGAAAGAGGTATCCATACTTGCTTTCTACAATTTTTACAATTTCTTTCCTCCCATTCTCTTCAAACTACTCCAAATAGGTTTAGTCCTGATCACTTAACTAGAACTATTCTTCTCAAGGACAGCCATGACTTTCTCAATATTCAATTCAGTGGTCCCTTCTCACTCCTCATTTTGATCTATCAGCAGCATTTGACCCACTACATCAATCCTTTCCTGTTCTGGGCTGAGGGTGTGCCCCCCAAACCCAGGTCAACCAGAACCTCAGAAGGGTTCTGAGGGAATTAGAATGAAGGACGTCTAAGTATGATGGATTCACAGCACAATACAGTGCTCAGCCAAAGCGGATACTCAGAAAATGTTGAATGAATGATACCCACACGGTGATTAACATTTTATTAAATATGTGGCAGACGGTTGTTGGTCGAGATGTCTTTATCAGCCCTCTGACTCCCACATTCACTCTTCTCCGCTGGACCCTAGGAGCAGAGCCAGGGCTCCTGACATTCCTAGGGCCAGGAGTTAAGGCGCACAGACTCGGGCCATGCCAGAGTTCTGCGAGTCCTCGTGGGGTTTAGGGGCTCCAGGGTCCAGGAAGGGGTTCCCGTCCAGTGTCAGGTTTCCCACCTGGGGCAGCTCATCCGGCCGTGGCGCCCTGGTCAGCTTGTTGCAGCTGAGATCCAGCACGCTGAGCTTGGCCGGCAGTCCCTTAGGCACCTGCTCCAGCCCAGCGGACGACAGGCTGAGAGAGCTCAGCGC
>PVIY010054272.1:0-14350 GCA_004026745.1 Myrmecophaga tridactyla
TCCACCACGGGTTTGAGGCTGGGGAAAATGACCAAATCAAGGAGTCCCCAAGGCGATGCTTTCTCTGGGGGTTCTAGGCAGGCTGCCCACCACTCCACAGGGGAAGGCAGTGTCAGGGTCTGCTGGCCTCCCCCTCCTCTCCGGTACGCTGATGTTTGGCTGTGCTGCTCCCTCTCACGCTCTCCCTCTCTGCCTGAAGGTCACTCCCTTAGACAGCGCTCTGTAAGACGTAAGACCCACCCTGAGTGAGGAGGGGCTCGCCCTCACCGAAGCAGCCTCATCATAACGTGCCACATGCAGAGATTCACACCAGGCATGGATTAAGCTCAAGGACATTTTCTCTGAGATGCTCACAGCTTCAAAACCCCACAGCCGGTTCAGTCCCCTTCAGTGTGGCCTTGAGGGACGCATGCTGCCCACCTGGCCAAGCAGCATCCCCCGCATTGCCCAGGGTTGGACATACGCCCCCTAGTTATAATTCCCTGCAAACAACGCCACGACCACAGAGCGTCAGATCCCTCCCCGCAATGAGGCACGTTGTCTCTCTATTTGTTCTTTGATTTTTTACCCACTTTGGTCTTCGCTGTGAGACAGTGAAGTCTTACTGTGACTTGCTTTTCCTCACTCCAGAGAAAACCTAAAGCTTTGTGTATAAATTTAGGGCACCGTCTCAACCACAGGGAACCAAAGCAGGGCTGGGTTCTTTTCAGCCTCCAGAAACCTCCACACAGGAGCCTAGCAGGGCAAGCACGCACGATGTGGGTGTGTGTGCATCCTTGTGCATTGTGTAACTGTGTGAATATAGGTGTGTGCCTGTGCACCTGTGCAAGTATATATACATGTGGGTGCATGTTTCTGCCCATGTGCACAATTCTGCGTGTGTACCTGTGTGTGCATCAGTGTGTGCCCAGTGTGCACACTTGTGAATGTGGGCACAGGTGAGTTGTGGCATGTTCATGCACTTGTGATGTGTATTTGGGTGTGCATTGTATTTGTGTATCAACTGCATGAGTTTGAACACGACTGACTCTTCTGTTTGCACATTTTTGCACACATGTACATTAGAGTGTAAGAACGTGTGACAGCATATGTGGGCCTGCATGAATGATGGTTTCCCATGTACATGTATGTGTGGCTTGCACACGTATCTGTGCACAAGTGCATGTGTGCACACACGTGGGGTTATGTGTGCATGCGTGCAGGTTGCATGGCCGTGAGTGTGTACAGGGGTGGTTGCATGCCTAGACAAGTGTGTGTTTGCACTATTCAGGTGCACGCATGTGGCTCTGTGCACACTATGGGCACACACACTGGTGTGGTGACTGTGTGTGCTTGTTTGTGCCTGTTTGTGCACTTTTGTGTCTGCCCACACATGCATGGACGCATGCGCATGTTGCTGGCTGGGTGTGTCATTTCAGGAAGGAGAGATAACCTTGCAATGTCCTCTTTCTCCTTTCCTTGCATCATTATCACTCTCTCTCAGTTCTCTGTTTTTTACCTTCGTCACAAAGGGGTCCAGTAAAAGGATTAAGACCCCCCTTCGACTGGGGGGGTCACATCTCCAGTGAAACAACTTAATTAAAAGTTGTCTCACCACTAGGTGGGACAATCTGCATGGAAACACGCGGATCGAAAGGTCCCACCCTAAACAATGGGTGTGCCCCCAAGGCGGGATTAAAAGAGCATGCTTTTTGGGGTACACAACAGCTTCAAACCCACACACCAGCCGTCTCTGCTCCACGCGCTCACCAAGCTGCCACCTCTTCTTTCTGGAGCACATGAAAGCCTCTGCAAATCCCACTTCGTTCCTTGGTCTGGAGACGAGGATTCTAAGAAGAGAAGCCTCTGGAGGAACCCACCACCTACACCATTGCTGTGAGACGGAACTGCCCCAGCCCCTGGAGAAGATGCCACCCCACCCTCCAGCAGATGACGCCTGAGCGAAAGCGGCCATCCCACTCATGCGCTCCCTCTGCCTCCTTAGACATAAGGTAACCAAACTGCCTAGGAGGAAAATGCTTTACGAAGGCTGATGTTTTGCAGTCAGACATGCCTTAGAGGGAGTGATAAATGGAGACGTGGAGGACGCTGAGGGTGGGGACGCTGAGGGTGGGGGGACAGTGCAGTGACCACACTGGTTTCTGACCAAGGGGGACACTGACCATGGGAGGTATTGACTGCAGGGCCACTGTCCGAGGTTTAAGAAGCTGCCTGCATCGGATGTCAAAGCGTGCCCGTTTCCCTCTGCCCCCACTCCTCCGCCGCCTGCCATGCCCTGGCCTCTACCTGCTGCTTTCCCATCTCTTAAGTCATATTTCCCATTTAAAGACATTTCTGAAGGACAGTTGACAAGTGCTCAGGTCAGCTACTCCCAGGGGCTCAGTTATCTCAGGCATGCAGTCGGTGTCCAGCGGTGGCCGTCAACACCAATTCCGGCTGGCGTCCTCACACCGTGTCCTGCCTGCCATGCAGGAAAGCACTCATGCCGCCTGGTCATGCCCAGCTCACTGGTTCACTCAGGGACATCCCCTCTCATCAACTGTGCTCAGACATTCGGCTACCAGCAAGCTTGCGTCCATTCGGGGCTCAGCTCAGGTGTCCCTCTAAATCCCGACCTGAAGCGGCCGCAGGAGCAGGCAGGGGCACACAGAGGGACCCTCCCGAGCTCACGACCGCCCCCACCCATGACAAGGGCCCATTCCTTCTCATTTGTGCACTTACCTGATGGCCTGGTGGCTGCCCACCGCTGAGAACCGTCAGCCCAGGATTTCTCCTCTCTGGTCCATCCAGGCACACCTTTCCCAGCCACCCAACCCTCTTTCTGCGTAGACAAGGGGTTCTCAACTCTGATTGCCCATTTCCATCAAGTCTGCACAGCTGAGACAGTGTGGCGGGATTTATTTCCTGCTGCAAGAGTCGAGCTTGTGCCAGACCCATTCCCAGGACAACTGGAAATATTGAGGACAATTTCAACAAAGCTGGTGAAATGAAGGTCCTTGAGATAGAGACATTTTCTGGATTATCAGGGTGGATCCTGGGGCAGTTTGGGGCTCTTGTGTGCCCCAGAAAGGACAGTGTTGTCTTATTCCATTCCTGTGGTGTGGACTGGTTGTGGGTGAGATCTTTTGGCTAGGTTGTTTCCGTGGAGATGTGACTCTTCTCACTGGAATGCTTTATAAGAAGAGAAAAAGACAGATAAAAAGGCTGAGAAAAGTTTAGAGAAAAGCCTTGGAGAAATTTTAAAACGGACCCACAGAATTCAGAGAAAAAAAGCCACAGATGGGGAAGCTGAGAAGCTGAAGCAGTGAAGAGAAGGACCAGCAGATGTCGTACCCGGCCACGTGACAATGGAGCTGAGCTTCATCTTCGGGGCCACGGCATCGTCCGTTGGTGCCTTGATTTGCACATCTTCCACGGCCCAAGAACTCCAAGCTTGCAAGTTAATCAATCCCTATTGCAAAAGCTGACCCATTTCTGGTATGTTGCGTTTCATCAGCTTTACCAATTCACAACAGACCCTAAATGCAACCACGAGTGTCCTTATCAGAGAAAGGGTTCACACACGCAGAGGAGAGTGTGATGGGAAGATGGAGCAGAGAAAGAGTCAAAGACAGTGGGCTCAAGGCTTGGGGGATGAGTTCACAAAACTCGGAAGGCTAGCAGCTTGCCAGGAGCTGGAAGAGGCAGGGAGGAGGTGGGAGTCTTCGAGCGAGCACAACTCTGCCACACCTTCATTTTGGGTTCCTGCCCTCTGGAATTGGGAGACAATAAATATGTCGTGTGAGGCTACCAAGTTTGCAGTCATTTGTTACAGCAGTGATAGGAAAATGATACAGCTCTCTACAAATAAAAGATCATATTAACTTAAAAAGAGGGAGCTTTTTAGAGCACTGCCACAGCTGCCTCCTGCTCTTTGACTGTTTGTAGATTGACTATAAAAATTGCCATCTTCTTATTCCCAGGTGTTCCAGTTTGCTAGCTGCCAGAATGTGATATACCAGAAACAGAATGGCTTTTTAAAAAGGAATTTAACTTGAAAGTTTACAGTTCTAAGGCTGTGAAAAATGTCCAAATTAAAGAAAGGCTATAGAAATGTCCAATCTAAAGCATCCAGGGAAAGATGCCTGGAGTCAAGAAGGCTGACAGCATTCAGGGTTTCTCTCTCAGCTGACAGGACACGTGGTGACATCTGCTAGCTTCCTTTCCAGGCTTCTTGTCTCAAGAAGCTTCCTCAGGAGCGCTTTCCTTCTTCATCTCCAAAGGTCTCTGGCTGCGTGGGCTCTAAAGCTTTTTCCAAAACGATTCCTTCTTAAGGGGCTCTAGTAAGTAACCCAAACTTGAGTGAGTAGAAACACATCTCCATGGAAACCTCCTCATCAAAGATTACCATCCAAAGTTGGGTAGGGGGTTCGAGGGTCGTTCAGTGGTAGAATCCTCACCTGCCACATGGGAGACCTGGGTTTGATTCCTGGACCATGCACTTTCCAAACAAACAAGCAAAACAAAGAAAAAACAAGCAAACCAAAATCCAACAAATGGTGCTGCCATAAAGGGATGCTCACATGGGAAAAGAATGAAATGGGACCCCCACCCTATAGCATACAAAGAAAAAAAAAAAAGCTCCCACCCAGCAATATTGAATGAAAATTAAAGAACATGGCTTTTCTGGGGTTCACAACAGAGTCAGACTGGCACACCATGCAATTTGCTAAGTGAGCTGGCCACTTCCCCAGCACATTAGACCCTATTTTCCAACCCTTTGCATGTGGGCTGAGCCACATAGCCTGCTTTGGCCGACAGATGCAGCAGAAGTGAACATTCCACAATTCTGAGCTAAGGCTGAGCACCCTGACTGCTTCCTCTTTCTTTCTGGAAACTCTGCCCCGCTGCCATGTGAGCAAGTTTTGGCCAAGGAGGAAAGGTTTCTTGGAGTAGAGAGAAGCCAACCAACTAAGGCCAATCTATGCCAGCCAGTCCCCAGCTGACCTGGTATCCAAGTACAGGTACATGGGTTGGCACAAACAAATCCAAAGCCACCCAGCTGAATCCAGCCCCGTCTGCAAGCTGCTGGAATGTGTTATACAGAACTGGAAAGGCTTTTAAAAAGGGGAATTCACTAAGTTACAAGTTTACAATTCTAAGTCTACAAAATGTCCAAACTAAGGCATCCATGGAAAGATACCTTAATTCAAGATAGACCAATGTGACAGGAACACCTCTGTCATCTGGGAAGGCATCTGCTGGTCTTTTGCTCCTGGGCTCTGTTGTTTTTAGCCTTTAATCTTATGGGGGGAGGGGGGGTTTCCTCACTTTGCTTCTCCAGGGCTGGCTTTCATCTCTTGGCTTCCCTTCGCTCTCTCCAGGTTCTGGCTTGCTTAATATCTCATGGTGACATCTGCTGGGCTCCCAGCATCTCCAAACATCTGTGTCTCTAGTCTCTGCCTGTCAACTCTGCTCTGAAGTCTCTGTTGGCTCTGTTGTTTCTGACATTTCTGGCTCTCTCCAAAATGTCTCTTCTTTTAGAGGATCCAGTAAAGTCATCAAGACCCACCTGGAAGGGGTGGAGTCACATCTCCATCTAATCGAAGGTCACACCCGCGATTGGGTGTGTCCCGTCTCTATGGAGATAATCTAGTGAGATTCTACCCTACCATACTGAATCAAGATTAAAAGAAACAGCTGCCTTCCCAAGACTGGGTCAGGGTTAAAACACGGCTGTTCTGGGGTTACATAACACTTTCAAACCAGCTCAAGCCCAAACTGCCAACCCACATAATGTTCAGCTAAATAAATTGCTGTTGTCTCAGGCATCTATGGTTTGGGACGGTTCGTTACATGGTGTTAACTAACTGATTCAGCTGTGCTGTGTGTGTGGGAGGGCCAGCCCTGCATGTACATGTCTTCATGACAAGATGTTTTTAGCCCTCGTATGGGCACCTGCCCAGGTAAATATGGCCTGTTATCTCTTAAAGACCACTGACCTTGACCTTGGCCATCTTTTAACCAACAGAGAGCAGGGGTGATTCCCAGAAACTGAGACAGAAAGCCAATCTCTCAGATGAATGCCTGGAAGCTTTCAACACCACCTGGTCCCCCTGTATTTAAAAACAGACCCATGCAAAATGACGTGCCTCTGTTGGGGGGGCTCACTGGACACCACACACCAAGGAGCAGTCACTGATAGATCATGGAGAAACCACCTTTCTCTCTCCCAGACTTGAGGGAAGATTCAAGGAGAAGCTGTGTCCCCTGCAAGGAAGCTCAGATCCATATCCTCAGCGTGTGTGCAAATTTGTCACTGGAGACTCTGACCTGACACTGGCAACAACGGGGAAAAAGCATCATGACAAATTTGCAGGTTTATCTGTTAGCAATCATTTGACAAAATGGGAGATAAGTGGAGCGTGGCTCGGTTCTCAGTTAAATCACTGATGGAATTTAGGAAGTTTTCATTAATATTCTTATCAAACACATCCACCAGGAAACACAGCCAAAATCCCCCAACCAGGAAAACATTTATTGCAACCATTATGGGGGAAATAATCATGTTTATGGAAACGCATGTTTTGTAAGCACTGTCTTAATTCAAAGTGCTTTACATCAAACCACTCAACATGATAACCTACCAGCTTGTCTTGTTCACACCCGGACTGAACATAAAGAGACAAAAATGATAAATAAAGCAATACAGAATCCACTGGTCAAAGCAATAGTCACCAACAGGAGAAAGTTACAGAGGATTCTTGCCCCTTGGAATGTATATTCTGGTGCAACAACACCCAAAATAAATCAACAGAAGTGCAGTAGAATGCCAGGCAATAATGAAGGGGAAGAATGAAGAGCAAGGAAATACAGCTGTGGTCCCCAAAGTGTGGCCATTGAATCATCTTCCCAATGCAATCATCCTTCCTATCCGGCCTCAAGGCCAGGTGCAGCCCTTTGGAGAGGACATTCCAGTGCTTCTCAGGCAGAGACTCAGTACACAGCCCAGCCAGGTTCTCAGTTGCAGATGACAGGATGCACTCTTGCTCATTGGTTTCGTTTGCTAATGCCGCCAGCATACAATGCACCAGGAATGGATTGACTTTTACAAAGGAGATGCATTTAGTGACAAATGTAAAGTTCTGCTGAGGAAAGGCAGCTGGCTTTCATCGTGGTTCCACTGTCACATGGGAAGGTGCTTGACGACATCTACTGGCCTTCTCTCCCAGCTTCTGGGTTCATACAGCTTCCCCAGAGCTTGTCCTTTCTGCATCTCCAAACATCTGGGTGTAGGTGGGCTCTGAACGCTGAGCTGAGCTGAGCTGGGCTGCTGAGCTCTTCTGAGCCCTCTTCTGACTTCTTTTAAGCCTACAGCTGATCAAATTACAATGTCGCTCATTGCAGAAGGCACTGCCCTGAGCCCACTGCATGTGTCATCAGCCACAGATGAGTTTCCCGTGCTGATGATTTAAGTCCACGGCAATAAAAAAAAAAATAGACACCATCTCCTGGCTAAGGTGACACCTGAGACTAACTACTATGCTCAATTAAGCACAAAGAGATTTAAAAAAAAATTGGGGGAGCACCCAGAATCATTAGGACAACTAAAGAACAAAACCCTGTGATGAGCTTCCAGGAGGCCAGAGACCAATCCCAGAAGGAAGCTGATAGAAAGATACCTTATTTTTACCACACATAACATATGTCATCATGGGACTGTAGAGCTATCTATACCTGGTGTGCATCAGCGTACTGCCCATCACACCCTATATGCTGGTTTGAAATGATGTATGGACCCTAGAAAAGCCATGTTTTCATCCTAATCCCACTTTGTAAAGGCAGCCGTTTCTTCTCATCTCTATTCAATATTGTATGATTGAAACTGTAATCAGATCATCTCCCTGGAGATGTGATGTAATCAAGAGTAGTTGTTAAACTGGATTAAGGGAGACATGTCTCCACCCATTTGGGTGGGTCTTGATTAGTTTCTGGAGTCCTATAAAAAGAGGAAACATTTTGGAGAATGAGGGAGATTCAGAGAGAACAGAGCAGAATGACACAGTCTTAAGAAGCAGAGAGAACCAACCAGTGACCTTTGGAGATGAAGAAGGAAATGCCTCCTGGGGAACTTCGTGAAACAGGAAGCCAGGAGAAGAAGCTAGCAGATGATGCCGTGTTTGCCATGTGCCCTTCCAGCTGAGAGAGGAACCTTGAGCATGTTCACCATGTGCCTTTCCAGATGAGAGAGAAACTCTGTGTTCACCATGAGCCTTTCCACTTGAGAGAGAAACCCTGAACTTTACCGTCCTTCTTGAACCAAGGTATCTTTCCCTGGATGCCTTTGATTGGATATTTCCATAGAGTTGCTTTAATTGGGGCATTTTCTTGGCCTTAGAACTGTAAACTTGCATCTTATTAAATTCCCCTTTTTAAAAGCCATTCATTTCTGGTATATTGCATTCCAGCAGCTAGCAAACTACAACACCCTATCATCCACACACCATCACCTGCACCCATCACACATCATCACCCATGCCGATCACACATGTTCATCCATGCCCATCACATGTCATCACCCATGCCGATCACACACTGTCATCCGTGCCCATCATGTGTCTTCATCCACACCATCGGCCACACCCATCATACGTCATCACCCACACTCTGCCAGCGTGAATCTGTGATGGATCCCAGAAAAGCCATGTCCTTTAATCCTCCTTCGGTCTTACTGGATGGGATCTTTTTGATTGTTTCCATGGAGATGTGACCCACCCAATTATGGGGGATAACTTTTGATGAGATGGTTTCCATGGAGATGAATCTCCACCCATTCAAGGTGGGGTTGCTTCCTGGAGCCCTTTAAGAGAGAACCATTTTGGAAAGAACCAAGAGACCCCACACAGCCAGAGACGTTTGGAGATGCAGAAGGAAAACGCCCTAGGGGAAGCCTTATGAAATGAGAAGAGAAAGCTAGAAGACCGTGCCATGAGCCCTCCCAGCTGACAGACGTGTCTGGACCCACTGGAGTTTCTTCAATCAATGTATCTTTCCCTGGATGCCTTGGTTTGGACATTTTCACAGCCTTAGAACTGTAAGCTTGCAACTTAACCCATCCCCCTTTTAAAAAGCCATTCCGTCTGACGTATATTGCATTCCAGCATTGCTGAAACACACGGCCATCCCACATCACCATGCTCGCCCATCACACGTCATCGTCCATGCCTGTCACGTCATCACCCAGCCCCACCATGTGCCATCATCCACACCCAACACCCTTCACCACCCACACCTACCACCATCCCTTTATACCTTATTCTCTCTGTGTTGCTGGACTTACTGCCAGAAGAATTTATTTTTACAGTCGATTATCTTGAAGGACTCTACGTGAGCATGCATCTGAGGAGTTGGGGTCTTTACCCTGTTCTCCAAACCTGGTGGCTGCACCTACAGTCTCTGGGAGGGAAATTCCACCTTCCACTCACCTCTCTGGTGGGAAATACGGACCCAGATGGGTCACTCCCAACTCTTGCCACGCAGAATCCATACCCTTTGTCTGAACACAGCCACCCCTGGCTTGCCGCTAGGGCTTACCTCTCCTGGTCATGGGCAGTCTTGCGGACTGTCATGAAGGAATCTCATCCTTCCCTACCCAGATGAAGCACATGACCTCAACAAGATTTCATATGCCCCTGAGATTCTAAACAGGGGAGAAACATGCATTTTTATGGGTTTGTATTGGATCTAGCCACCTACCAATTTTCTAGTTCTATTGCGTCTTGATTTTCTAGACATTCAATCCTATCACGTGCAAGTGAAAGTAATTGATACAATGTTTGAAAAGAAGGTAACATTATTCTCTCACGTTGCATTAGATAGAACCTCCAAATACCAAAAAACAATTTTTTATCTAATTATTATAATGATGAAATTATACCACAGTTCATTTTTTATGATGATTGCTGTTTTGGGGATTTAAGTGGCTTTCTTTTCTACTCTTTTGCTTGCTGCTTTTCTTAGGAATTTACCTCTGTTTATCAAAGGCCTTTTCAGCGTCCATGAATAAATTCATATGATTGTTTTCCTTTAATCGGAAGATGCAATTAATTATGTAAATAGATTTTACAGATACTGAGACATCTTTGCATTTCTGAAATAGCCTCTGCGTGGTTAAGAAGCATTTTTCTATTTATTTTTTTTTTTTTGGCATAGGCAAGCTCAGTATTGTTATTTTGTATAATACACTACAGAGCTCTGTCTGCGAGTATTTTATTTAGCATTTGCAACTCAAACTTCATCCAGAAATTGGACTGTGTGTTTCCTTTATATAATATTTTCCTCTAGGTTTGTACATACAATTATGCTAACAACGCAAAGTGAATTGGTAAGTTTTGCATCTTCATTGGAGTAATTGAAATGCTTGAGTCTCAAAGTGTTGTTGCCGGACTAGAAGTGAGGCAGGTTTGGAATTGCAAAAGGCAAAGGGAAAATTCCAGAGGATAATCAAGCTGCACAGAGAAAGGCATGTCTGAGGAAAGCTGCTATCAGCAGGGTCCCGCATGGTACTAAACAAACCTTCTCCCCACTTGCTTAGTCTGCGCCATACCCTGCAGTTCTCTCTTGTGGGGAAGAACCTAGAAACTCAAATCTGGTAACAGAAGCATCCGCGACTCCCGGGTACTTGCTAAAAACGTAATCCCGCCCTGGACCCTCTGAGTTGGAAACACAGATGTGGGGAGTCTCTGCTCTCCTCCGGGGATTCGAGTTTCAGAACTCGTGGATTGAATAACGATAATTCAGAATATGACAATAAAGGAGTTTCCGTCTTCCGAAGTGCACAGCAGCCAGGAGTTAGCACGTCAGAAATGACCTCCAACAGTGAGGGGCACGCCGTGTCGATGCCCCAAATCCCGGGGCCCTCCTTGGATGGCTCTGTGCTTGCCCATCATGCTGGGATGGGTCCCTCACTGCCCACGAGATGACCCTCTGCTCAGCCTCTCTGTCCAGGTACAAATCCTTTCCAAGACACCAGCACGGAAGCAAGCCGGCCCCCGGGAAATCCCTCTGGGCTGGACCCTTCAAGGAAGCAGACGCTGCCTTAGGGGCTCCACTTGCACCCCCGAGAGGAACTCCAAGGCTGCTGTATTTACGCAGAAATGGCCCTTACATAAGAGGGAGCCCCGGCCAGCCCCCAGCTGCCCACCTCCCCTTAAACAACAAAACTAGAAATGAGAAAGGGCATGGAGCAGCCGAAAAAGAGGGGAGCAAGCCATTGTATGACCACGATAAAGCTGTGTGTTTTTTTAAATATTCAAAGTGTATTTCAAAGGTTTAATTAAAATGTAAATTACCAACACTGGCCTAGGAAAAAGCAGAAACTGCATAGTGCCATTTGCCATGAAATCATTTGAAAAATTCATCACCATCTCCAGATGCGAAAGCGCTTAGAGGTGAGCCTTCCATTCTCAGTAGGAGCAAATCACTCCCACACTTTGCCAAAGTATGGAGGGGTCCTGCTGCATTTATAAAACCAGTATAACCTGGACACCAAAATGTAATGATTAAGAAATTGAAGGCAAAAAAAAAAAATCGTCTCCATAGATGTGGAAAGGACATTCAGAAAACCAGCACTTTGATGAGACAAACGTCTTCACGGACAGGGTACCAGAGCTCTACGCTAATCATTCCAATCTGCAGCTGCTGGAATGCACTATACCAGAAACAGAACGGCTTTTAAAAAGGGGAATTTAATAAGTTGCAAGTTTACAGTTCTAAGGCCAAGAAAATGCCCCAATTAAAGCAAGTCTCTAAAAATGTCCAAATGAAGGCACCAGCAAGAGGTTACCCTCACTCAAGAAAGGCTGATGAAGTTCAGGGTTTCTCTCTCCACTGGAAAGGCACATGGCAAACATGGAGATGTCTGCTAGCTTCCTCTCCAGGCTTCTTGTTTCATGAAGCTCCCCCAGGGGTGTTTTCCTTCTTCATCTTCAACGGTCTCCGGCTGCGTGGGTTCTGGTCAATTCTCTTGGCTATCTCATGGATGTCATCATTCTTTTCAAAATGCTTCCTTTTTTAGAGGATTCCAGTAGAGTAATCAGACCCATGTGGAATGGGTAGAGTCACATCTCCCTCTAATGAAAAATTAATACCCACAATTGGATGAGTCACATCTCCTGGAGATAACCTAATCACGTTTCCAACCTACATGATTGAATAGGGATTGAAAGAAACGGTTGCTCCCACAAGATTGATGAGTATTAAAACATGCCTTTTCTTAGGCCCATAATTCATTCAAATCAGCAGATGTGTTAAGCTATATGCACCCAGTGTAAGGCAGCCCAACTTGTGTCTGATGGGGGTCACTTACAAGTAGAAAGAACGGGGACTACTTTATATCTACACACACACACCCAACTACGGATGCTCTCATGACCCCCTGTGCTTGAACTTGCCACTTGCCCTTGGCAATTCAATATGGCGGAGGTTGTTGCTTACTGGACACAGAGTTCCTATCCGGGACAATGGAAAAGTTTTGGCCTAGGATGGCGATGACGACAGCACAACATTTGGACATAATGAATGCCACGGAGTCGTGTACTTGAAAGAGGCTGAAAAGGGAAATATTATGTGCCATGGATGTTACCGCTGTAAAAACTGAAACCAAAACCCCATAGAATTGTATGATGCCAAGAGTGAACGCTATTGGAAACTGTGGGCTTTAGTGACTCATATGGTTAGAATAATTTGGATTCACCCGATGTAAGAAATACCTCACAAATGCAAAATGTTAAACAGGGAACACTCTGTATGTGGGGTGTGGCAGTTAGATTCAATCGTCAACTTGGCCAGATGAAGGCGCCTAGTTCTGTTGCTGTGGACATGAGCCAATGGTACGTGAACCTCATCTGTTGCTGATTACATCTGCAGTTGGCTAGGAGGCGTGCCTGCTGCAATGAATGATGTTTGACTTAATTGGCTGCTGCTTAAATGAGAGACTCAACGTAGCACAGCCCAAGCAGCTCAGTATACCTCATCTCAGCACTCGCAGCTCAGCCCAGGCCTTTGGAGATGCAGAAAGGAATCACCCCGGGGAAAGTTGTTGGAACCCAGAGGCCTGGAAAGAAGACCAGCAGAGATCACCCTGTGCCTTCCCACATAAGAAAGAACCTCAGTGGAAAGTTAGCTGCCTTTCCTCTAAAGAACTAACAAAATAAATCCCCTTTCATTAAAAAGCCAATCCGTCTCTGGTGTGTTGCATTCTGGCAGCTAGCAAACCAGAACAAGGGGGTAGATGGAAATTGTGTCCTTTCTGTGTCATTTTTCTATAAACCTACAACTACTCTAAAAGACATAGTCTATCTAAAAACAGGGTATGGTAAATGAGGTGGAATGTGGCCCTGTGAACACGTCATGTTGTATGAGACGAGTCTGTCTTAGCACACTAAGGGGTCTCCCCCTCCTGGCTTGAAGCAGCCTCTGCCGTGTGGGGAGGGGCCCGCAGCAGGGAACCTCTAGGAGCCAGAGAGGACCCCACCAGGAGCCAGCAAGTGTGCCCACGAGGGACTAAATTCCACCCGGAACGTGAGCTTGGCATTAGGTCCTTTCCCAAGAGGACACAGCCCTGACTGACACCGGATGCTGGACGGCGTGCTGAGACAGTCATTCCAGGGCCCTGCTGAGCCGGCTCAGACTTGGGACCACACACACACACACACACAGAGAACCGTAGAGGGCCACTGCTCTGACCCTGTGGTCATTTCCTACGTGGCCACGGAAAACCCACAGCGTGCGTCCAGGGGGGTCTTACAATTTTTCCCCACTAATTCCCGCATGTCCCGGTGTCGTAAACACTGTCCCGAGATGCGATCAATGCAAGGAGGCAGAGGATGCATGAACTTACGGGAAGAAGAAAGCGCTTGGGGGGATTAAGGCACAGCCGTTATAGAGGCTATTTTATTAAAAGCAGAAAGGAGCTATCAGTTGTGTGCACACCTTCTGAGCTGCGTCTCGCTGTCCCTCCCAAAGGCAGAGGGGAAGAGGCCAGCCGAGCACTCGTGCACTTCCTTCCTCTCCAGGTGAGGGGCTGGGCGTGGGGGGAGATGCTCCTCTCTGCAAACCACAACTGCTGCTGCACACCTGCTCTCTGCACCCATGACTGGTGAAGTACCCCCTGTCGCCATGGCCGGAAAACACATTGCAGGGTCCCTCGAAGGACAAGCCACGTGGGGTCTCTGCCTTGCAGTGCTCTGCTCCCCCTGCATGATTGTGCGACTTTTCCAGGGGGAAGAGCCCACTGCCCTCTTCCTCCAAGCAGGCCGCACGTCCGCGCTGCGTTTGGGCCCTTCCTCTGCGGGCGAGGACGCCAAGGTCT
>PVIY010054273.1:0-14303 GCA_004026745.1 Myrmecophaga tridactyla
GCACAATTCAACCCATCTCACTCACCTCAATCTAAGCTGGACAGCATCTGAAGCTGGGGAGATAAGGTGAAATATGAGTAAAATCAGCAATTTCAAACCTTCTCTGAGCACATTTCGTCTAACCACCTCCCACCCCCATCCATCCTATCACAAGCTCCACTTTATAAAGGAATGGAGGCAAGTTAAGCACGTTTCCTCAGGCCCCACGGATAGTAAATAATAGCACCAGGATTCACACCCAGATTGTCCAGCCCCACGGTCCAAGCTCTCGACCACCACACACTGTCCTTGGAGGTAGCAGGTGTGTGAACTTGGCCTCATGAGCCCGAAGTGTGACCAGCCAAGGCCACTTGCCTGGTGTGCATGAAAGCTGTTCCTTAAAAACAAGGCTGCTCAGTGGGAGAGATGGACTCACATTAACCTCCTAATAGGTGATGAATATTCTCGTAGATGTCTTTTGGGTACACGTGTATGCATTTCTGAGAGATATGTTCCTATAAGTGGAATTACTGAATCATATGTTCAGCTCTGGAGAAGCTGACAATTTTCCGAAGTGGTTCTATCAGTATGCTTTCACCAGCAGTGTATGAGATTTCTGCTTGCTCCATGTCTTCACCAGCACTTAATATTTTCCATCTTTTTCATTTTGGTGGCTGATACTGTGGTTTTACTTGGCATTTTCCCCGTGAATAATGAAATTGATCATCTTTACATGGATACATTCTTTTTAATCTTTTACTTACGCACCCACCCCTCGTAATCTTAGTTCATTTAAAACAAAAATGAGTAAGGCTAAAAAAAGCTGTTAACATAAGCAGCATTGGATTTTGAGCCCAGGGCAGGATAGCTTTTCAAAGACCAAGAAAGAAGTGATAGTGATTGCAGTGAAGTGAGAGAAAGTGAAGGGATGAAAGAAGTGATGCTGAGCTTTTGATTCTTTCCCATCTCCTCCCTCCCTGGAAGACCATCTGACTCTTCCTCGGTGGTGAGAGAAGACTAAGGTTGGGAGGACCTTATTTATAGGCTATTCTGGGCCCTCAACACTGTCCCCACCTCCCCCCCCCCCAACTTGGGCACTGTATCAGGTGTGTGCCTGCGGTGGGTGAAAACACCCTCTTGTCTATCACTCCCCCTCCTGCTCCTCAGCCCGGCCTTGCTCCCATGGTCACGGGCAGCGAAAGGGGCAGCCTAGAGCTCTAGGTAAGCTCAGCTCCCAATAGCCTGGGACATTCTCCACCTGTGCAGGGCCTGGGGCAGGAATGTCGCCCAGTTCTTCCTGCAGGAAGCTGCAATCTGTGCTATTCTCTGCAGCAGCATCTCTGCCCGTGGGGCTGCGGCACATGACACGTCCCATTCTGGACCCCTCAATCTTTCCCATTAGCTGAGATCGCAGGTTCAGAGCACAAACATCGCCGCCTGTCACTGCCGCCGCATGTCAAACATCAGCTGGGAATGGTCTCGTCTCCTTCAATCCATCACGCAGGGTTTCTATCGCTCTCGCTCCAAGA
This sequence comes from Myrmecophaga tridactyla, assembly GCA_004026745.1. NCBI lineage: Eukaryota > Metazoa > Chordata > Mammalia > Pilosa > Myrmecophagidae > Myrmecophaga > Myrmecophaga tridactyla. The sequence continues at coordinate 1,509 of PVIY010054273.1, forward strand.
CCCCTCTGGGGGCCCTTCCCCCCAGCCTGGGGCCCAGGGGATTTGCTGGATTGAGAGGTAGGAGGAAAAGGCAGGGGGGAAAGGGTGGAGGGCTAGGGCCACGCTGAGCTGAGCCCAGCAACTGAAGAGCCCAGGCTACACCGGGGGCAGGCCTGCTCCTATTGTTTCCGAGGGGGCAGAGGAGGAGGAGGGAGCAGAGGCCACCCCCCACCGCCTCCATGGCCTGGGATCTGTGCCTGCTGCCTCGGAAGATACAGTGATTCTAGTTAGAAGTGCAGATTCTGTGCCCCACCCATGGGCATTCGTATCCTCAGCCGCCGGGGGTGGGACCTGAGACTGCATTTTTAATAAGCCTGCTCCATGTGATTTTGAGCCTCTGAGCCCCACGTTGAGCAGCTTTGCTGATGGCGCACTATATCAGTTAGATGACTCTAGTTACGCTATGGTAACAGCCTCCAAACCTCAGCGGCTTAAAACATTTCTTGCCCAAGCTCTATGCCCAGTGTAAGTTGGCAAGGAGGCTCTGTTCAGCTGAGGTTACCCAGAGACCCAGGCCGAGAGAGCCTCATCTCTACCAGATCTCTATGACCACCAACAGGGTCTCACATCAGCATATAAATGCTCCAGCCTAGAAGCAACATGTAGCACTTTTGCCCATAGCCACTGCACAGAATTAAATTAGTAATAATAATGTATTAATAATAAGTTACACAGCATCTTGTCCAACCTCATGGAGGTAAATAAATATAATCTTCCTGCATCTCAAGAAAAGGAGGGGAATGGGCTGTGGAAAAACAAGTGTAATACCTGCCACAAGTACTCGGGCCAAAGGCCCACCTCTTGCCAGGTCACACCTCATCCGCTGGCTGGTAGATGGGGCAGAAGAGGGAAAATATGAGGCAAAAGCTTAGACCTACCCTCCACTTCCATAGCACTTTATAGTCTATATTTATTCATACGTATTATCTCATTATTGATTCTCACTGCCACAGAATTACTTGTAAATGATTATTTATAATAATGACACTGAAGCTCAGAGGAGTTAAGGAAAGGGCCAAAGGCCACACAGTTAATTAAAGGGCAAGTGTGCACAGGTGGTTTAGTGGTAGAATACTTGCCTGCCATTCGGGAGACCCGGGTTCAATTCTTGGCCCATGCACCCTCCTCCCCCCCAAAAAAAAACCCAATAATTAAAGGGCAAGATTGAGTTTAGTACCCAAGAGTTCAGACTGGCAGACCAGGGCTTGTTTTGTTTTGTTTTTAGTCCATGTGCTTTTTTTTTCACATGGGCAGGCACCGGGAATCAAACCCGGGTCTCTGGCATGGCAGGCAAGAACTCTGTCGTTGCCAGCCCCCAGACCAGGGCTTTTTGAAGGGTGAGAACAAGTTGGTTCCATGAACTGGTCGGTTTGGGTTGGGCCTTCTCCAGCGAGCTGGGTCCCTGTGCTCCTTGCAAGTCTTCCGTTTGGTCTGCATAGGGCCAACCCTACTCTATCTGCAAACCCCATGGTGCCACTGGCAGCCCATTTCTCTCTCCCTCATCTTTCAGGAGAAGGGAGACTGTCCTAACCACCAGCATTCCGCATCAGCACTTTGGCCCTTCTTCCCAAGCCCAGTGAACGGAGCAGGTGTCAAGATTCAATTGCAAGGACCGAGCAGAACACAGGTGTAGCAAATGAGTAGTGTGTCTGGGACTAAGTAGGGTTGCTTCAGATGGTCCAGGCAGGTGACCAGGGAGAGGCTGGGGTGGGGTGGGATACCTGTCCAACCTTTGAGAAATTTAGGGGATGAGAAACTCTCCTAAAACTCTCCCAAAAAGAGTTTGACTCTCTCTTTTGCCAACTAACTGTGTGACCCATGCTAGAAGGGGCTGGTGGAAATGGCACAATCGAGTTGTCCAGTCTGCATTCTCTGGTCTTCCTCAGACCCCAGGAAACTGCTGAGGTCCCCAAAGGTCGCTGAGGCCCATCCTCCTAGCGGCTGAGCTGGGCTGGCTGCTCTGGGTCTGGGGAAGGGCTGTCTCAGGTATCACCTGGGCCACTCTCTACTCAGCCAGTGTGGTCACGGGTCCATTGTGAGCAGACATGAAAATGTGTTCCCTACGGTGCTTTTGATTTTAAAAGAGGTTTGTGCCCTTTACGTACACCTTTATTTTCTCCTAAGAAAAAAGTGCAATATGGGGGCTCAGGGATCTCCAAATCCACTAAGAGAGTCCTGTGCTGTCACTCAGTCATTCCATGCCCTTCAATTTAAGACCTAATTTTCCCTTTTCAGTCCTTATTATGCATACCCTCCTAGCTCAGAACGTCAAGGTTTTGGGGGAGGTAGAGGGGTTGGGCCTGCTGACCCCACACCTGGTCCTGAGACTGCACAGATGCCAGTGGGGGAAGATCAAGGGGAGAGGAACATAAAATTTCAATTCCAAAGACCTGGGATAGAGTCCTGGCTTAGCTACTTCCCACCCATGTGGTCTATGGTAGAGTGAATCGTGATCCCTCAAAGACATACTCAAGTGCTAACCCCTAAACCAATGGATGTGAATTTGTTTGTTCATAGGATCTTCGAAGAGCCTATGATGAAGCCAAATTGAATCAGGGTGGGCCTTAATCCAGTATGACTGGAGTCCTTATAAGTAAAGGAGATTTGGACACAGGAGTGGAAACCACAGAGTAAAGAAGCTGATGGCCACGTGACAGAGGCAGAGATTCATTGCCAGCAAGCCACCATCAGAATGACACCAACAATGGAGCAGACATGAGCACTAGGCTGAACTATGTATCCGAGAAAAACATGTTCTTATTCTTAATCCATGTCTGTGAGTGTGAACCTTTAAATAGGACATTTGAAGATGTTCTTTTAAAGTGTGGCCAGCTGAACCAGGATGGGTCTTAATTCAGATTACTAGAGTCCCTTTAGAAGCAGAAGAAATTCAGTAATGGTGAGAAAAAGTCACAGGGAGGAGAAGCTGGAAGTCAATGGAAGCTGGAAGAGAAAGGAGAAGACACTGCCATGTGCAATGCCGTGTGACAGAAAAGCTAAGGACCCAAGGATTTCTAGAATGCCACCATTTTCAGGGAAAAAGCATCGCTTTGCTGACACCTTGGTTTTGAACTTTTAGCCTCAAAATGGTGAGCCAATAAATCTCTGTTATTTGTTATAATAGCCCTGGTAAGCTAAGGCATAGTCCTTTCAAATCTCTTATTCTTACTTACTACTTTATCTGTGAAGTGGTACAATAATAACAGACTCTACTTTTTCAGTTCATTCCTTCAACAAGTATTTATTGAGCACCTACTATATGCCAGGCACTATTCTAGAAGCTAGGGACACAACAGGAAGCAAGGCAGAGTCACTGCGCACACTAAGCTTTAGTGTAGGGGAACGAGGGGAGTAGACAATCTAGGAAACCAAGGAAGTAATTAATTACAGTTGTGGTAAATGCCTGACAGAGATAATCCAGATGATGAGATAAAGGGTGACTGGGAGGCAGCGCCTTTAGATCAGGAGGCCAGGGAATATCTCTCTAAGGAGGTAACATTTGAGCTCAGACTAAAAGAGGAGTCAGCCACGGGAAGATGAGTAGCAGTGCATTCATGCTGAGGGAAGTGCAAATGCCCTGAGACAGGGAAGGGGTTGGTAGGCACACAGGACAGCCAGTGCTGTTGGAGCAGATGCATAAGAAGAGAGAGTGTTGAGTGAAACCACCCCCATGAGGAAAGTGAGCAGGGCCTGAATTGGTTTAGCCCTCTGCCAACACAGGTCATACTGAGCAAGGCTTAGGTTCTACTAGGTAGAAATCTGGGCCTCCTGCCATGCAGTTCCTGCACTTAGACTCGTCTCTAACAGTAGCTGCTCAGGGGGAGCCTAAGCAGAAAGCATCAAGCCAAACCCCTGGGCTGGCCAGGCTGCCCTGGGACCCCATCAGCCCTCCCACCCATACCCAGGCAATCTCAGACACTGGGAAGAGCTTGGTGTTTGGGTGAGGTCCAGCTCCTGGCAAAGTAGAACTGAGCCCTTGTGAGAGGAGACAGCTGGGCTCCCAGCACCCACTGGAGCAGGCTCATTTCTGCCCTCTGCACTGCACATACAGATGAAGAGTGACCTCTAGTGATGTACGCTCTGCAAAGAGCTCAGCCTCCAAGCATGCCGCTGTCGGACCCTGCTTCAGAAAACCAAAGTGGCAAAAGCAAGGCAAGGCAGGCAAGGCCCAGTGGAAACTGGAGGACCCACAGGTTGAGGAACGGCAAGACCTGTGGACCTGGACCATGGCTGTTCTCCAAAGTATGCACGGGAACAAGACTTGGGGCAAGAGCCCTGACCGGAGTCCAGACTCAGCCTCCAATTGGCTGGATGACCTTGGGCAGGAGGCTGAACTCTGAGCTTCAGTTTTCCCTTAAAGACTTTCAAGATCTCGTTGGAGTCTCACATCAAGACTGGTGGGCAGTCTTTTGTCTCCCCATTTTATGAATGAAGACCTAGAGACACTCATAGAGCTATAAAGGGCCAGAAGAGAGATTCATATCAAGATTGGTTAAATCTTAAAGTCCATCCCCTTTCCATTGTGCCTCACGTCTCCTCTCCCTGGTCCGGGCCAGGGGGACCAGCACCTCTCAGGAAACCTGTGAGCTCCCGATGTATGATTAGCCCATGGGCATCTCCTTTGAAGCCTCAGGTTATAGAAGGCAGGACCAGCTCCTATCTGTGAGGCAGGATGCATGAACAGGAAGCCTTGCACATACAGATGCCTGCATGCTTGCAAAGCTCCGCGTGTGTTCAGAGCCCCACATGTGTGTAGAGCCCTGTGTGTGTGTGTGTGTGTGTGTGCAGAGCCCCAGATGCATGCAGAGCCCATGTGTATGTACAGAGCCTCATGTGTGAATGTGTGCGTAGAGCCCTGCATGCATGCAGAGCTCCATGTTTGTGCAGAGCCCTGGGTGTGTACAGAGCCCCACACACTTGCAGAGCTCTGTGAGTGTGTGCAGAGCCCACCCCCCACCCTCAAGGCCTCTTGCTTTTTGTTCTTGGAGAGGAGCACTCAGACCCCTGAGAGATGGGGTGGTTGGGGGGTGTAGATTGTACAGATGGACTTCCCATGCTCCCACAGATTTGGGTCCCATGTTCATTTGCATTTCAGTCTCCACAGCTGAGATGTTAGAGTCTTAACAACATCCAGCTTCTGGTGGGATGGGGAACTCACTGCTTCAATCACCACATTCCATGGGGTTTGTTATGGATAGAAAGTTTTTCCCTTTCCTAAGCTGCCATCTGCCTTCATTGAACTTTGAGCCATCGATCTAATTTCCTTCACAAAGTCACACAATATAAATCCAAATAGTCCTTCTTATGATACCTTTATAAACACCTACGTCTTCTCTGAGTGCGGTTGTCCTAGTTCCTTCCACGATACGTCACCTTTTCCTAACACCCCTCCTGTGTGCACGTCGCATTTTCTCTGATCTAATCACTTGTCAAACACTTCGGAAAACTAAGTGAAATGGATTCATTGTGAAAAAGGAACTTGGAAAATACCATATAAACATAGAGCAATTATGTTATATACGCTTCATGTTCCCACAGAATAGGATAAAGAGCTGGAATCGATCACTTCAGGAAGAGGTAGAATAGTATGGTTTCTTATTTCTATGGAGCCAGCCATCCCAAGCTTAAAAACAAAAACTACTGTTTTATCTTGTCAAGATATGGTTGCTTAATAAAGAGTAGGGGTGGAGAGCGAGCAAGCAAGCGAGAGAGAGAGAGAGAGAGAATACTGCTGCCTTGTCTTCTCACCTCCACCCCCAACAAACTGTACCATTGAGCCTGAATTCAATTCAACAAATATTTATGGAGAATTTGGAGGCCTTGGAACTTCTGGCTTACTTCCTTGTTGTGTCTTAAATTGTCCTTAGGTGAGGTGACCAGATTTTCAGAGTGGAAAAAAAAACCCAACAATCTTTGAATAATGAGTAATTTTTTAAGCTGAAAATTCCATTCTCTTTTTATTTTGGTATCTGTACTCCAGTTCTCCTCTGAAGAACAAGTCCTTCCCCATTCTCATCCTCTGGACCATGAGAAGTCCCCACTCTCAGCTCCAAGCAGCTACCCAAGATCCTAGCCGACCACAGCACCCACCCCCTGGACCCAACGATGGGGTCTTAGATGGGCATGTGACCCGGTCAGAAGAAAGGTCTACGTGAGCCTCTTTCTGGGGATTCTGAAAAGGAGACTCTTCCCCGCCTCCCAATGGATTTGGGGATCTAGACCTGGAGCCGCTGCAAACTTCTTAAGATGACAGAGGGAACATCTCTGAAAATGGAGCCCAAACAAGGGCACGGCAATTGTGCCCAGGAGGATGTCACAGTCCTCCCTCTGTGTGTTTCGGTGCATGAGGTGATGGAGGGGGTCTCTGCTCCCCCACCCAACCCACTTCCCCCACGGCCTCCTGCACTGGCTCTCTGGGGCTCCCAGCCTTGGCCTCCTTTGCTCGGGCTCCTCCCTCTTCCGTCTCTGCAGCTATTGCCCAGCCACAGGGGGCAGGAAGGCCAATTCTCCTGGCTGTCCCTGACCAGCGCACCCAGATCGAAAACCAGGGCCTGCCTCTGACCAGCCTGGTTGCTCTAAGGGCATTGAATGGGGTCAGGTGTCTGCAACCAGTGAATTTCTGGGAAGGTCTGGGGAGTGCTTTGTCTGCAAATGGGAGCTGGTTCCTGACTGAGCACAAAAAACTGAACATGGCCCTGGCTCCCCTGTGAGGAGAGTCAGCTTATATCTTACAGGGCCAGCTGGGAGGCCACAATACAGGTCACCCATAGTTACCCTTGTCCAGATATTGTTCTTAGCCCTGGAGGTGAGGGAAGCCAGCGAGAAAAATGGCCAGGGAGAATCTGAAGTGACGTGCAGGAGGAAGCAGTTTCTGGAAATTTCCCCACCCTTTTCCTAGGGCCCGAGGGCCAGGGAAGAGCATTCTGATGCTGGAGGTGATCTTTGAGGGTGCTGGAGGGCACTTTGAACTCCTGCCCCTCCATGCTGATTCACACAGCCCTGAATAGCCTCTACCATCTTGTCCTTGATCTCTGCCCCACCCTAACTCTGGTTCTGGTGTGTAGGTTCGTGTGGGTTTGATACTGTTTTGTACCCAGAAAAGTCATGTTCTTTCATTCTGATTCAGTATTGTGTGTGGTGGGGCATTTTGATTAAGTTCCTTCCATGAAGATGTGACCCACCAAATTGTGAGAGGGACCTTTTGATTAGGTGATTTCCAAGGAGATGTGTCTCCACCCACCAAGATGGGGTCATTTACTGGAGTCCTTTAAGAGGGAAACATTTCGGAAAAAGCTTCAGAATTGACACAGGCAGAGACTTTTAGAGATGCAGAAAGAAAACGCCTCCTGGGAAGCTGTTTTAGAACCAGAAACAAACGATCAGCAGATGACAGCCATGTGCCTTCCCAGCTGACAGAAGTGTTCTGACCCACAGGCCTTTCTTGAGTCAAGGTGGCTTCCCCTGGATGCCTTAGTTTGGACATTTTTGTGGCCTTAGAACCATAAGCTTGTAATTTTTAGAAAGTTCCTTTATAAAAGTCAACCCATTTCTGGTATATTGCATTCTGGCAGCTTTAGCAAACCAAAACTAGGATCTTCTAGAGTGGGGTTTAAATCTTTCACTGCTTCTAGATCCCTTTTGAGCCTCTCACGAGTTACTGAGCATTTCAGACTCCAGCTGTCCAACCCTAGTGGAGACAGGGAGGATTTGCTCAGGCTGGGTCAAGCCAAGGGGAAAAGGTGGTTGCTGTGATTGTATTTTAGGAAGGGATGGGGGGAAATCCACGAGGTCGCCAATATTTCTGTGGCTCAGAGACACAAAAGAATGTCTTGGAGATTTCTCTCTGGAAGCCCCTTCCTTCCCAGCTGCCAACCGCAAGAAGGCCAGTGGGTGGGGCATTGCCAGACACTCCCAGGCTGGACGGTGACGCCACCATTCATTTCATCCAGGCAACAAAGGTTCACCTAGTACCGTCCAAGTGCCTGCTCTAGGAACTGGGGCTATAGAGTGAACAAGACAGACAAAATTTCTGTTCTTATATGGATTATGTTCTAGTAGGGGAGTTAAACAATAAAAAAGAAAATTTCTGATAGCGATAAATGTTATGCAGAAAATTAAAATGAGGTGAGGTCATGCTGCCGAGAGACCAAGGAAGGGGAGAACAGAGAAGTGACCACTGGGTTTGGCACCACAGGGTTCAGAGGTGACCTCAAGAACAGCAGTTTCAAAGGAATGGTGGGGTCAGCAATGCCTTTGGAGTGGGTTAAGAGAAGGATGTGTAACGAGCAAGTGGAGACTGCAAATTTAGTTGTCTTTGAGGTACAGTGAAAAGAGCACTAGTCTAGGAGTCAAAAAAACTCCCCTATGTCCTTACCCTCTGACCTTGAATGAGGGCGCTACCTTTTCTGAGCCTGCTTCTTCATCTGTAAGACGGGGATGATGACAATGCCTATACCTGCCTCACAGTACTTCAATGAGCAATCAGGTGAGAGCTAAGAAAATGCTTTGGAAACTACAAAGTCTGTGAAGATAGAAGATATTTTAGGGCTTTCAGATGACTTCCTTTATGTCGGAGTCGGGATTTGCTCCCCTCCCTCTTTTCCTGCTTTTACCATCTGTCTCTCCAAACTGAAATCTGTTCCGCTTGACCCCTAGCTGACCAGAGCCTTCCGTCTCCCTCTGTCCTGCCGTGGCCTCCTCTACACAGCCCTGGCTTGGCTCTGGGGGCTCCGTGGATATGCAAATGTCCCTCTGACCAGCTGGTGTCTGCATCCCAGAAACACATGTTCCAAAGCCCCTCTGCCTCACCGGGGAGAAGGGGACAGAGCCTCTGCTGGCATCATGGTCCAGAAAGGACACGTTACCGAGCAAGCCAAGGTGCAGCAAGCAGATGGGGAAGGGCTGCTAGACCCCAGCGAGGGGGGCAAGAGAGAGGCGGGTGATGCGGGTGGGTGAGGAGCCGGTGGATATGGACAAAGGCACCAGGGCGCATGCATCCCTACGGATCCATCTTTGGGGCTTCTTGAAATAACTCCAAACCAAATCTCTATTGAGTTTGCAAAATTAGCCTTGCCTATGTAAAAAAAAGTATTTTATATATAATAAAATATTTGATACCTAAAAAAAGTTATCAAGAATAGCATGAAGGGCCTCTATATATTCACCCTCTTGTTTAAGAAATCACTTATTTTTCTCTTTTTTATAAACACAGGTACAGATCTTGTGTACCCCCCTCCAAGTACAAAATACCTCCCCCAGGATAACCATTATCCTGAATTCAGTGTTTATCATCCCTGCACATTTCTTTATGCTTTCACCATATATAATTGTATCTCTAAACAATATACAGTACTGCGTTGCATGTTTTAAATTTCTATTATAAATGGCATTACATAGTTGGCTTTTCTTTTACTTTGCAACTTGCTTTTTTGGTTCCATGTTATATCCACAGGATTCAAGCATGTCACTAGCTCACTCTTCCGCTGCCACCTTTGCTCACGTATCTCTTAGCATCCCTATCCCCACACCGAAAGCACTCAGCCTGTGGCCTCGACCCCTGCCCCCCCACTTCAGCCCAGACACAGTGTTCAAGAAGGAAGGCAGCCATCAGAGCCTTCAGGCTAAGACCTGCAGCCTGTTTCTCTTCGCAGAAAAAAGACGACCCTAGGGAAGGGGGTTCTGTGCAGGGAGGCCCAGCTGAAACCTTGGCTTCTGACCATAGGGCTGGAATAAGGAGCTGGCTGGAACAGGGCTTTTAGTAATAATAATCCTGAACACTCGCACAGCCCATATTACATGCCATGTGCCATTCCAGCAATTTGTAGGCACCGATCCATTTAATCCCCACACAGTTCCATGGGGTTGATGAGATTTTCCCCATTTGTCCAAGTGAGGAAACTGAGACAGAATGTTGCAGGAACTCGCCCAAGGTGACCCAGTTACACAGAGCTGGACTTGACCCCTAAGCATTGGACTCCAACAAGCTGGTTTTAATCACAGCCTGGAAGATTGAGGGTAGCGGGCTCGGGGAGGCTGAGCAAGGGTCCCAATCCAAGGCCTGCCTTGGAATGAGGCTGATTAGATGCCATGGGTCTCATTCTGCATATTTGGGTGAATGGAGTGAGATGAGGGGAGAAGGTTTGGGATGAGAGGGTTTCTAAAATCTCCTCTGTCTCCTAAGCTATGTGACTCTAGAGCAGAGCTGGGCAAACTTTTTCTCTAAGGACTCAGATGGAAAATATTTTAGGCTCAGGACCATCCAGTCTCTTTCGCCCCTACTCAACTCTGTCCTTGCAGCACAAAAGCAGCTGTGGATACTTTGTCAATAAGCGGGTGTGGCTGTGTTCCAATAAAACTTTATTCGTGGACACTGAAATTTGAAATGTATTTAATCTTCACATGCCACAAAATGCTATTCTTTTTTTAAATTTTTTTCCCAATCATTTAAAAATGTGAAAACTATTCTTAGCTTACAATCTGCCTGAAAACAAATAGGCAATGGAACAAACTTCACCCAAGGGCAGAAGTTTGCTGACCCCTGCTGTAGAGGGAAATGCCTGGGTTGGGAGCCTAGAAGCTCTGGGATTTGAATTACAGCCCTGCCATTTTCTAGCTGTGTGATCGTGAGCAAATGTCCAACCTCTCTGAACCCTATTTGCTCCTCTGTACAATGAGGCTATCACCACCTACTCCCTGGCATTGAGCACCTAAAATGAGATGATTCAAGAACATACACATCAGCTCTCGGTAGCAGAGTCAGTTCAAAGGAACCTAGGCCTGCCCATGGTTCTTCCCCATAAAGCCCTTTTTGTTTTCTGGGCGTTGAGCTGCCTCCTCTGTCCCCCAGCCCTGGGTCACTTCTGCTACCAGCTCCTTGCTTGGCTGAGGGTCCAAGCCACGCACAGAGGAGGACTAGGATTGGGGTGTGCTCCTCCAGCCACCTTGTCTGGAGAGGGGTCTGTCTGCCCGGGTCAGGCCTCCCAGGGCCCATGAGCACTGCCCACTGCTCACACCAGATGGTTGGACCTTGAAAGCTCTTCGTCCCCTTTTTCTACAGCTCACTGCTTAGAGCTATGCTGCTGTCTGGGTGGTTCCCCGATGCAAGATTTTAGTAGGTGCCAGGATTCTGGCTTCTGAAGGGACTGAGAGTCCACTTGTGTTTTTCTGACCAACGGCAAAAGGGAAAGAGGCTTAAAAGCAGGAGGAAGAGGGGGAGTCTGGGCATCATGGAGCCATGAGCCTCCCATCCCCCGGGTCTGGTGGTAGGCAGCACTGGAGCTTTGGAGAAAGAACCACTGGCAAAGGTGGAACACAAGTTCCCTTCCTCGAGCCACCCACGTGTCCTCTAGATTCTGGATTCATGGGAGAAGGGAAGCAGCTAGGGCTCTCCTCTTCAGTGTTCTTCAGGGCAAGGGAGGGAGCGGGTCTCCAGGGCAAGGAGTATCTCAGGGAAATATCCCCCTGCAGCTCAATATACCCTACCTCGGAGTCCTCACAGCCTCCCTGCCTGCCTGCACACCTCCCACCGCCCCGCAGTGGGGTGCCAGCACTGGGAGGAGGCCTGAAGCTCCCAGGTTCTTGCAACAGGAACGGCAGCGTTACAGGGGAGGGAGGGGGATATTTTTTGGAAGTTCAGTTTGGCTTTATGTATGACCAGCGCAAAGGGTTGTTGGGAGAGGGAGGGCTGTATCAGTATAAAATGGTCACACTCTTTGGGGACCCAAACATGAATATCTGTGATTCTAGAAGGAATGACAGGTTGAAGGGCTCCCAGAGGACAACTTGGAAAGCCCAGAAACCCACAGCCCGCTGGGCGGGACCTACATTCTGCTGGACGGCCCCCTCTGCCCAGCACCATGGCTGGCAATTCTGTGTAGCCGCAGTGAGTGGTGCAAGCCTGTGATGCAAAGAGAGCTCCACCACAGCCGGTTCCAAATCGCTGCATGGTCTCCTGGGCGCCTCTGACCTCACTGCAAGGTAGGTACCTGGAGGTGAGTGGAAGATGTGCAGGGGGCAGGTGGGGGCACCGCAGCTAACGATCCGGCCCCCGCTCCAACTGTGGCCTGTCTCCTGCCTCTGCCCCGCAGAGAGAACCCTCCCACCCAATGTGCTTCCCTCCAGCGCCCCCCACCTCCTTTGCCGGCCCCTCCAATGTTCCCGCCTTCTTCCCCGCAGACCCAGGGCGGGCGGTTGGCAGGCTGGGAGCCGGCTCGCACGCCTCCCCTCCCTTTGTGCGTACCTCCTGGTACGATTATTAAACGCAAATTACAAAAGATGTGACCCAAACGATCTTTATTTCGTCTTTCAACAAGTGCTGCCTGCAGGGCCCTGATTCCGAATTCCGTTTCAATTATCTCGGCCATTTTAGACACAAAGCGGCTGGTGTTTGCAATTACCAGCGAGGAGAGAGGCAGAACCGGGAAGGTCCAGTGGCACGAACCCGGGACGTCTGCCTCTGCAGTGTGAACTCTCATTTGCAGCGATTAAAGGTGTCCAAGGCAAAACACGAGACCCGCTGGAACGTGCCCGCGTCACCACCTTAGCCGATGCTTACGGGGAAGAGGTTATAGCTTCCCAAGCCAGGGGTTGGGTTGCACACTGCCTGAAACAAACCCCAGAGACTCCCCTGGCAAAGGAACGGAGGAGAGAGGACCCCTTGCCCTTCCCCCGATGCAACCCCCTCCGCCTCTCCCCGATAGAGGTAGCCTCGCTGTTCCAGCGCAAAGAGCAGGAGCGTGGGGTTCCCACGGCTGATCA
>PVIY010054274.1:0-14280 GCA_004026745.1 Myrmecophaga tridactyla
TTTAATTACTGGAGGGGCTGAGGTGCATTGCCTTCCTGAAAGAAGAAATAAACTGTCTTGAGTTATATGCTTTTGGTGAAAACCATTTGTCATTTCAAATATTCTGTACCTGTTGCCAAGGTTGTGTTAATCAGCTCTTGAAATAGGGCACATCCTGTGCTTGAGTCACAACATGATGAAGTTTCAAAAAGACACATCCGCATCCATCTGTGACTTTCTCTTGTACATTCCATAAAAGTTGGGTAAGGATATAAGAGACATCACAGCCCTGATTCTTCATTCATTGATGGTTTTACTAATCACTGGATTCTTTCAGGTATACAGTTTTGCTCTTTAAAAATTGTTTTTATAGGCAGGGACCTTTACCAGTAACTTTCCCTTGGCACTTCCTACACTCATAGGCCTCCTTCACTGATCCTGAAGAGCAATTTGGGTCATTTTCACATTGCCAACTGTTTCTTTTAAACTATTAAAGCAAGATATTAAATAATAATATCACGAGTTTTTGTAGATGTCCTGTGTTCTTCGTGAGTTAGAATACCACTAATGTTTTCTTCATCATCTGCTCCCTGAGCCATCTCTTTGATTGGCAAATTACAGTGATATTTTGAAATGAGAGATTGCTCTGAACTAACGCTCAGTTAGGGAAAAAAAGACGTGGTTGATTATTTTATTCACTTTATGTCTTTGCTAGAGCTGTGAATTCACTGATATTGCAATGTATTAAACCAAGGGTCAGACTCTGTTTTAATCATACCCACATCAGAACAATAATATATGGAGAAAAGAGATTTCATTCATGCAGCACTGAACATTTCTTGGTTTTGTTTGTACCGTAATCTGAGGATTAAAATTCTCAGCTTGTGATATTTTTATGTCTCTCCAGGGCAAATAAAAGACTCACTTTACTCCACATTCATTGAGTTTGAATTATCAATAAAATATTTTATCACATAAACCAGACAGTTTTCCAAACGTCTTTGTAAAGCACTTTCTTTAGGGATGATTATAAACAATCTATTGTGAATCATACTTTGATATTGTTAAACATGCACTAGTTGTATACATTTATCCAAAGTACACAGCAACATTAGATCTCACTTACAAAAAGTTCAAGCATCAATTCCCAGAATCGTATCCAGGAAACCCCATGTATTTTCAATCAGTTCCTGAATCTAATAATTTATTTGCATTTCTCTTTTTCTTCAGGCAGAAATCTCTTTACAAAATCCCTAAAAAAACTGTGAAGAAATTTAGGAGCCACATTCTCTCAATATTTTTGACGAAGGTAGAGGTATGTCTTTCAACTAGAAAAAATAACTGAATTAAAAAAGAACACTAGAATACAGGAAATGTGATACTTCTGCTCTCATCAGGAACATGGTATAATCAAGAAGACTCCACTAAATTGTTAGATTGGCAAATGCAACAATATCTTCAATTCATGTAGTAACAAGTTCTTCCCATAAGTATTGATTACATATGCACCTGCTAGTTCGCCATCTGCTCCAACACAGCATCCAAAAGCGGAGGGAGGGAGAAATGTTTGTTAAGGGCCAATCCACCTCATCCATGTCACACCATACCATGTAGACACCATGCAGGATGCAAAACTAACTTACACTTGAGTGTCCTTGAGGAGGAAGGGTGATTCAAAATTTCCAAAGACTTCCTGTTTGCTAGTAGAAAGTTTCTGAAAAGAAGATATTTCTTAGAGTATATCCTAAGTGAGTAATGGAAACCTTACTATTCTGCCATATACACCAAACTCAGAGTATTGACCTGTTTCATCTCCTTGAGTTTCCAGAATGCAGATGTTTTGCTTTTATCTGTTACCTTGGGTGGAAAGAGAGTCAGTGGAACAAAAGAATCACTTGAATTAACTAGACAAGATCTGTTGTGCTGTAGGAAAGAAATATGATGGCACAGAACGCTTTAAACACAATACCTGCAGGAATTAGTGAAAATCTGCAAATTTAAATTTGTTTTATTGTCTAAGTTTTTCCTGGATTCCAGTTTGGTTTCGATTGCTGTCAATTTTCCTTGAGTTCCACATTAGGGAAATTTTAAATTTTCATAAATGTACATTTCAACCCACAATGCTGGATTTACTTTGTTTTTATTTTATTAGAAGTTATGGTTTTCTTTCACTACTTTCAAAATTCCCTGTTTCTCTTTGACATCTGACATTCTGATTATAAAGAATGGCATCTGAAAACTCTTTCTCTTTGACATCTGACACCTTCTTCTCAAGTGCTCATGGATCATTCTGAAGAATAGGCCATATGCTGGGTCACAAAGCAAGTCTCAATAAATATAAAGCATTTGAAATTATACAAAACATTTTCTCATTTAACAAAGGAATGAAGCTGAAAATCAATAATAGGCAGAGTGGCAGAAAATTCACAAATATATGGAGGCTCAACAACACACTCTTAAACAACCAGTGGGTCAAGGAAGCAATTACAGGAGAAATCAGTAAATATCTCAAGGCAAATGAAAATGAAAACACAACATATAAAATTTATGGGGTGCAGTAAAGGCAGTGCTAAAAAGAAAATTTATTGCTCTAAATGCCTTTATCAAAAAACAAAGAAGAAAGGGCAAAAATTGAGGAATTAACTGTCCACTTGGAGGAACTAGAGAAAGAACAACAAACTAAGCCCAAAGCAAGCAAAATGAAAGAAATAATGAAGATTACAGCAGAAATAAATGAAATTGAGAACATGAAAACAATTGAGAAAATCAACAAAACCAGAAGTTAGTTCTATGAGAAAATCAATAAGATTGATAGACACCTAGTGAGGTTGACAAAAAGAAGAAGAGAGAGGATGCAAATAAATGCCATCAGAAATAGAAGAGTAGACATAACCACTGACCCTTCAGAAATAAAGGAGATAATGAAAGGATACTATGAACAACTTTACACTAATAAATTCGACAATGTAGATGAAATGGACAACTTTCTAGAAAGGTATGAATAACCAACATTGATTTGAGAATAAATAGACAACCTCACCAAACCAATCACAAGTAAAGAAATTGAATCAGTCATTAAAAAGCTCCCAAAAAAGAAAAGTCTAGGACCAGATGGCTTCACATGTGAATTCTACCAAACATTCAAGAAAGAATTAGTACCAATCCTGCTCAAACTCTTCAAATAAATTGAAGGATAGGAAAGCTACCTAACTCTTGCTATGAAGCCAACATCACCCTGATACCAAAGCCAGACAAAGAAATCACAAAAATAGAAAACTACAGACCAAGCTTTCTAATGGATATAGGTGCAACATTCCTCAGCAAAATTCTAGCAAATTGAATCTAGCAGTGCATGAAAAGAGTTATACACCATGACCAAGTAGGATTCATCTCAGGTATGCAAGGATGGTTCAACATAAGAAAATCAATTAATATAATACACCATATCAACAAACCAAAGCAGAAACACCACATGATCATCTCGATTGATGCAGAAAAGGCATTTGAAAAAATTAGACATCCTTTCCTTTTGAAAACATTTCAAAGGCTAGGAATAGAAGGAAACTTCCTCAAAATGATAAAGGGAATATATGAAAAATCCACAGCTAACATCATCCTTAATGGGGAAAAACTGAAAACATTCCCATAAGATCAGGAACAAGACAAGGACGTCTAACATCACCACTCTTAGGCAACATTGTGTTGGAAGTTCTAGCCAGAGCAATCATACAAGAAAAAGAAATACAAGGCACCAAAATTGGAAAGGAAGAATTAAAACTCTCACTGTTTGCAAATGATATGAAACTATATGTGGAAAACCCCAAGAAATCCACAGCAAAACCACCAGAGAAAATAAATGAGTCCAGCAAAGTGGCAGGTTTCATGATCAACACCTAAAAATCTGTAGTGTTTCTATACACTAGTAATGAACAACATGAGGGGGAAATAAAGAAAAAATTCCATTTACAATTGCAAACAAAAGAATAAAATATTTAGGAATAAATTTAACTAAAGAGTCAGAAGACCTATACAAGGAAAACTACAAGAAATTGTTAAGAGAAATCACAGAAGACCTAAATAAATGGAAAGGCATATCATGTTAATGGATTGGAAAACTAAATACAGTTAAGATGTAAATTCTACCTAAATTGATTTACAGATTAAATGCAATACCAATTAAAATCCCCAAACCTTACTTTTCAGAAATAGAAAATCCAATAGCCAAATTTATCTGGAGGTGCAGGATGCTCCAAAGTGTCCTGAGGGAAAAAAATGAAGTCGGAGGTCTCACACTACCTGACTTTAAGGCATATTATGAAGCTACAGTGGTCAACACAGCATGGTACTGGCATAAAGAGAGATATACTGATCAATGGAATCGAATAGAGTGTTCAGATATAGACCCTTTCACCTGTGGACAATTAATCTTTGATAAGGCAGTCAAGCCAACTCATCTGAGGCAGACCAGTCTCTTCAATAAATTGTGCCTAGAGATCTGGATATCCATATGCAAAAGAATGAAAGAGGATACATATCTCACACCCTAAACAAAAATTAACTCAAAATGGATCAAAGACCTAAACATGAGATCTAAGGCCATAAAACTCTTTGAAGAAAATGTAGGGAGATATCTTATAAATCTTATAGTAGGAGGTAGTTTCCCAAACCTTACACCCAAACCACAAGCATTGAACGAATAAATAAATGGGACCTCCTCAAAATTAAGCACTTTTTGCATCAAAGAACTTCATCAAAAATGTAAAAAGACAGCATGCACAATGGGAGACAATATTTGGAAACGATATATCAGATAAAGGTCTAGTATCCAAAATATGTAAAGAGATTGTTCAGTTCAACAACAAGACAACCCAATTACAAAATGGGCCAAAAACTTGAACAATTCTCAGAAAAGAAAATACAAATGGCCAAAAGGCACGTGAAAAGATGCTCAACTTCCCCGGCTATTAGGGAAATGCAAGTCAAAACCACAATGAGATAACATCTCACACCCACCAGAATGGCCATTATCAATAAAACAGAAAACAACAAGTGCTGGAGAGGCTGTGGAGAAAGAGGCACACTTATCCACTGCTGGTGGGAATGTCAAATATTACAACCACTGTACAAGGCAGTTTGGCAATTCCTCAGGAAGCTAAATATACAATTGCCATCTGACCTGTGTGGTAGTTAGATTCAGTTGTCAATTTGGCCAGGTGAAGGTACCTAGTTCATTGCTGTGATCATGACTCAATGGTACGTGAACCTCATCTGTTCCTCATTACATCTGCAGTTGGCTAAGAGGCATGCCTGCTGCAATGAATGATGTTTGATTTCACTGGTTGGTGCTTAAATGAAAGAGCTCAATGTAGCACAGCCCAATCAGCTCAACACACCTCATCTCAGCACTCGCAGCTCAGCCCAGGCCTTTGGAAATGCAGAAAGGAAGCACCCCAGGGAAAGCTGTTGGAACCCAGAGGCCTGCAGAGAAAGGCCAGCAGAGACCATCATGAGCCTTTCTGCATAAGAAAGAACCTCAGATGAAAGTTAGCTGCCTTTCCTCTGAAGAACTAACAAAATAAATCCCCTTTTATTAAAAGCCAATCCATCTCTGGTGTGTTGCATTCTGGCAGCTAGCAAACTAGAACACCCAGCAATACCATAGTCAGATATCTATTCAAAGGAAATGAGGGCAAGGACACAAATGGACATTCACACACCAGTGTTTATAACAGCATTATTTAAAATTGTGAAGAGAAGGAAACAGCCAAAACGTCAATCAACAGATGAATGGCTAAACAAACTGTGGTATATACATATGATGGAATACTATTCAGCTATAAGAGAGAACAAAGTTATGATGTATGTAACAGCATGGATGGACCTCAAGGACATTTTGCTGAGTGAAATTAGCCAGAAACAAAAGGACAAACACTATATGGTCTCACTGATATGAACTGACACTAGTGAATAAACTTGGAGAATTTCATTGGTAGCATAGACCACCAGGATATTGAGTAAGATATTGAGTAATTGGAGCTGAAGGAATACAGACAGTGCAACAGGACTGATTGTAAAACCTCAGAAATGGACAGCATAATACTACCTAACTGTATTACAATTATGTTAAAACACTGAATGTAGCTGAATGTGAGAATGGTAGAGGGAAGAGGGCTGGAAGCACAAATGAAATCAGAAAGAAAGATAGATATTAAAGATTGAGATGGTTTAATCTAGGAATGCCTAGGATGTATAATTAGTGCCTAAATCTAAAAATTTTAAAAATGCTTTTGCATGAGGAAGAACATGGGAATGTCATAACTGCAGTTTGTTGAAAATGGTAATTAATATTTTTAATTTGTAACTTAGGTGTGAGACTAAAGCAAAAATATTTATTTGCTACAAAATTTATATTTTAACTAGTGCATATCCTAATATATCTTATGTAGACAGTTTAATTGAACACAATAAGTACATGGAACCTTGAGTAGGGCATGAGGTTTTGTTGGTTTGTCCAGAGTGATGCCCCAATAAATCCTAGAGTGACTTGAACAGTGAATGAAAAAGTATTTGCAAAGTCCCCTTAGGGGAACGGTGAGAAAGGGGGAAAATTCAATTTCCCCAAGTAGAACTCTTGATATTCTCACAAGCAGTGAGGAAAACCAAAGCAATAGGCTGAGTCCCCAATCTTGGGGGTTGTTCATATGAAACTTAACCCCACAAAGGAGAAGTCTAGCCAACTAAAAATTAGGACTAAGAGTCACTCCAAAGAGAACCTCTTTTACCGCTCAGATGTGTCCTCTTTCTCCAGCCAAGGCAACAAGCAAATTCACTGCCTTCCCCCTTTCTAAGTTGGACATAACTCCCAGGGGAGGGGACCTTCCTGGCAATGTAGGACAGAAATCCTGGAATGAGCTGAGACTCGGCATCAAGGGATTGAGAAAAGCTTCTCAACCAAAAGGGGAAAGAGTGAAATGAGACAAAATAAAGTGTCAATGGCTGAGAGATTCCAAACAGAGTTGAAATGTTATCCCAGAGGTAATTCTTATGCATTAAGTAGATATCATCTTCTTAGTCAAGATGCAATGGAGAGGCTGGAGGGAACTGCCTGAAAATATAGAGCTGTGTTCCAGTAGCCATGTTTCTTGAAAATGATTGTATAATGATATAGTTTTCACAATGTGACTGTATTATTGTGAAAACCTTGTGTCTGATGCTCCTTTTATCTACCTTATCAACAGATGAGTAAAACAAATAGAATAAAAATAAATAATCGGGGAAAATGATAAAATAAATTTAGATTGAAGTGCTAGCAATCAATGAAAGGGTGGGGTAAGAGGTATGGTATGCATGAATTTATTTCTGTTCTCTTTTTAATTCTTTTTCTGAATTGATGTAAATGTTCTAAGAAATGATCATGATAATGATCATGTGATGATATCATATATGTAGAACAGAATGATCATAATAAAAAATGAATATAAAAAAGAAGTTGTGGCTTAAGGAAAAATCATGCATAAAATAGAGATTCACATACACCACCCCACCATCAGCACCTGCATGATTGTGGAGAGTTTGTTGCAATGGATGATAATGCTTTTTTGGTAGCTCTACTTCTGTGTTAACAGTAGATAACAGTTTTAACAATTGATGAAAAATTATCAAAGTAGTACTATAATGACGGTCCAAAGTTTATACCCCAGTTTATACAGATAATTCAGAACAGCCCATGGTGAACTGTGAGCTTCTACTTGTTTTCAATTCATTTACCATTCTTTTTCCTAATTCTCACAACTGTGAAATTACATCACTGATTTTAGCTCTTTCTTCTTCGATAATACAGGAATTTAGGGCTATAAATATCCCTCTCAACACTGCGTTCACTGAATCACATCTGTTTTGATCGTGTTTTTGGTTGCATTTGTTCTCAAGGATTTGCTGATTTCTCTTGCGATTTCTTCTTTGACCCACAGATTGCTCTTGTGCCTTGCTAAACATCTACATGTTTGTGAATTTTCCAGCTCTTCTGCCTTTTGTTGATTTCCATATTAAATACGCTGCAGACAGAGAAAATGCTTTAGATCATTTCAGTTTTTTTAAACATACTGAGCCCTGTTTTGCAACGCAACATGGGGTCCATCTTGGAGAATGATCATGGGACCTTGAGAAGAATATATATCCTGCTGCTTTTGTGTCCATTGTTCTCTATATATATCTGTTAAGTCTAGTTGATTTATCATAGCATTTGGTTTTTGGTACCCTCATTTATATGCTGAATAGATATTCTGTGTATTGATGAGAGTGGTGTATTGATGTATCCAAGTATTATTAAAATGCTGTCTATTTCTCACTGCAGTTTGCTAGTTACTGACCTTATGTTTTTACTGTTCTTTGGTTAAGATCATAAACATTTATGATTGCAATTTCTTCGTGGAGAATTCTCCCTTGCATGAATATAATGTTTCCTATTTGTCTTTTATAACAATTTTGCATTTAAAGTCTATTTTGTCCAATATTAAGATTGCTACCCCAGCTCTTTTTGGTTACAGTTTGCGTGGAAGATATTTTTCCAAGCCTTCGCTGTCAATCTCTTTGTTGCCACTGGACTAAGGAAAGGCTTTAGATAGATCATACATTCCATGCATTCTGACAATCTGCATCTTTTGATGAGTGCATTAATCCATTCACAGCTTGTTATTACTCTAGAGGCAATAATTGCATCAAACATTTTATTTTTTAATTTTGAAAGACATGCTTCTCTTTGCCTTTCTTTTATCCTCTTAGTTAAATTATTTTCTATGCTGTCCTCCAAGCTTCCTTCTCCTCTCTTTTCCTTTCAGCCTGCAGAACTCCATTAATATTTCTTGAGGGAGAAATATTTCCTATTTACTTTTGAATATCTTAAACAGAACATATGTGTGAAGGATATTTTTTTCCAGTTAACGAATTCATGGCTGGAAGTTTTTCTCCTTCAGAGAGAAATATTTCATACTATAGCCTTCTCACCTCAATGGATTCTGATGAGAAATTGATCCTTAATTTTATTACAGTTTCTTTGTATGTAAGGAATTGGTTTTCTCCAGCTGCTTTCAGAATTCACTCTTTATTTTTGACATTTGTCATTCTTTTTAGCATTTTTACAGCTTTAAGCCTATTGTAATTCATTCAGTTTTTAGTATGTTGTGCTTCCTTGGTGTTTGCATGTATGATTTTCCTAAGACTTGGGAAATTTCCTCCAAAATTTCCTCAAGTGTTCTTTCTGCCCCTTTCCACTTTTCTTATCTTCTGTGACACTCATGTGCAAATGTTTAAGTACTTCATGATTTTAGACATTTCCTTGAGACCAAGATCCTGTTTTTCCATCTTTTCTCTGTGTCTCCAGTCTGTAAATTTCTGTGTCATATCTTCTAGTTTGCCAATCCCTTCTACCTCAAGTTCAATATATGTTGACAAGTTCCTCTAGGATTTTTTTAATGTCTTCTATTGTCCTTTTATCCCCCACAGTTCTGTTATCTTTAATTTAATTCTTTCAAATCTTTTTATTCAACCCTATCAGAGTCCCAGGATCCATTTTAGCAGAAATGCAAAAGCTGATCGTCATTCACAGAGCATTGCAATTCACCAGGAGTTCAATACCACCCTCAGGGACCATATCCATTTTTCCCATGACTCATTGCTGTTTAACAGCACACACACTGTATTACTCTTTTTTTTCATTTTCAGACTGTAGTTTTATGATTGCCATATATTATTGCTGAATCGATATTTTTTGAATGACTGAAAGAAAGACTTGAGTCAGTAGAGCAAATACTGCTAATTATTGGGGAGAAAGGAAAAGCAGTGAAAGAAGCAGAAATATTGTTGAGAGAGGGCAGCCCCACAAATCAGATCAAATAATCAGAAGACAGAAATCAGAGACAATAGAATCTCTGTCCTGAATGAGTGATAGGGAAATCATTATGGGAAAACTTGCGATACTAGAGCCCACAGCTAAAGAGATGTGAGAGTCTACTCGTATAACAGATGAACAAGAAGCTCCAAACCTTTCTCCCAAGGGTCAAAATAGCCTCAAGTTTGGATTGCATTACTTTTTTTCCATCCAGAGATCTAAATATCTTAGGGAGTAGAAAGACAAAAGAATACTTCATTATTGAGGCTCATGGGAATTAAAATTACAAAAGCATGGAAAGATAAATGCTTTGCCTACAGTCTCAAGCTACCAATCTCTGCTGAGGTGGAAACATAGTTTCGTCTTCTGGAGACCTCATGAGTATTTACATCTTCCAGCCCTTCCTGGGAGCAGAAGTTCCAACTTTATCCATCATTCACAGAAGACTCGTCATTGGTGAACTCAGAATCGTCATTGATAATTTTTGGGTGAGTCACAGAATCTGGTCATGAGTGTGGGGAATGCATTCTGAGTGCAGGACCCCATTTATTGAGACTTACTTTAGGAGCATCAATAAGGATAGCACAGAGAGATAATTGTCCAAAATCCTACTCAGGTAATAAGCTTCTGGTTGAGGGAGATGATTAATACACGAAAGCATCTTCTTTCCCGTATCTCTCTCATCTAATGTTAACTCACACTCATGGGCTTCCTTCATGATGTATCTTGTTGACCTCATTCATCAATTTCTTATTAAAATCATTCAACAGAAGTCCTTTCATTACTCCTTCATGGTAGGCACTAAGTGTTACTCTCAGAATAAATGAAAGAGTAAGACATGTTCTTTATTTCAAAGAGATTACATCTAAATACAGCAATAAACATAGATATGAGCACATGCAACATCCTGAGGTGGAAATTGACGTCCTGATGAAGTGGATCCAAAGTTTGCACTGATCTGTTGAGGTTTGTGAAGGATTCCCAAGGGTGCTGGGAATTACATTGAGCCTGGCAGGAGGAATGTTTTCCTTATATTAACAATACTAAGGGAGAGGAGATATAAACCCACCAAGAAAAGAAGACAGTGAACAAAATGTGCGATTGATATATCTGTGTGGTGCGGTGAAGTTTAAAAGTAGACATTAATATCTGATGAACAATGGTAGGGAGGGTGTGAGAAAAGCAACATGAAGTTTGAGGAGGTTGTCAGCAGCCAGATAACAAAGAGCTTTGAGTTTTGTCCACAAGATTGATATTTATGTTTGAAGTTATTTGAGAGTCAGTGCAGGATTTATCAAAGGTGATGTTCTAGAAAATTCTTGCCCCATGGACAGTTCTGGATCAGTTTCTCTTGTCAAATTACTGGGAAAGTGATGACGGCTGGAAATTACCCAATGGCAATTAGCTTAGAGGTTTGGGGAATGAGTATGGGTGGGGTTGAATCACAGTGTATACAAATATTCTTCATTAATGCTAAGCACAATGTCAGACACTTTATAGTCATTTTTTTCTTAATTCTGTGAATTATTAAATGTAATTGATATCTCTGTTCTGACATAATGGGAGATGAATTGAAGCTTATAGCAGAGTCATATTCTTTTCCAAGGCATATAATCACATCTGGAAGGAAGCTCATGTTTGTTCCTAGATTTGCATTTCACTAATAATTTTATTTCTTCACAAATCTAATTTTAAAAAACAGTGTGGGGGCAGTTCAACGGTAGCTCAGTGGCAAAATGTGTCCCTGTGCCTTCACATGTATAAATAAATAAATAAATAAATAAATAAATAAATAAATAATTTTAAAAGCAGGGTGAGATTTATTTTAAAATTGCAAGTGTAGTAAAGACAATTTCCAGAAAATCACATCTACTTTTTCTTATTCTGAACATCTTCCATCCACAATACCACATTACATCTATGTGTAATAAATGACAGTTTCACAGACTCTCTTTGTTTTTGATGTCCTGGATATTTTTCATGGGTCCTGGTCAGGTGTTTTGTAAAATGTCCCTTAGTTGAGATTTGTATGATGTTCTCGTCATGATAAGACTGGGATTATGGGTTATGGAGGAAGACACCAGAGATTAAATTCTATTGTCGTTACATTTTCCTGCTTTTCCATATATCACCTTTGCCAAGGGATTAATATATGAAGACACACTTTAGGAGCGGAAATCAATTCACCTTCTGGAGACAGCAGTATCTACATCAATCTTTGCATGCTTTTGCTTGGGAGATTTTTGTCTTCTTACTCATAAATTAAATATTTCTTTAAATGTTTATAGATTCATAAGATTTATTTTATACTTTCGGTTGTGATACAATACTACTTTATTTATTTTGTTGTGAGGTTTATTTCAGTTTGGGCTTTGGGATATCTTTCAGGGGTGCTCCGTGTCTCTTGGATTTATCCCGATCATTGAATGCTTCATTTTAGTACCTACTTAATATCTGGTGGTACAAGATGCTCCAGGCTCTTCCTGCATATTTCTATTACAGGTCTAGGGTCAGTTATTTCTCCAAGGAAACATTAATTGAAGAATGCTATGAAAATAAAGGTCCAGGGACTATGTGTGCTCCGTGGTACTAGGACTTCAAGGTGCTCTCCAAAGACAGAGTGAGAAAATATTTGCGTGTCTGTCAAGTTCTGAATATACACAGACCCGTAGATATGTCTATATGTAACCTTCTATCTATATTAACCTACTCATGCTGATGCATCTCACTCTAAACCATTGCCAGGTAGAATATTTACTGTCCTGCACTTACTTAGGGTTAACCACCCACTCTGCAGTGGGAAACATACTCTCCTCACCTGATATCATCTACTTAATGGCTTGATTCCAGTATACATGTGCAGATGTGATAGAATTGTAAGCCTGCACTCTGGTAAGATAAGCGTATCCACTCGAATACAGGAGTTATGCAGTTTCTCTCCCCTTTATTTTACAGACTTCATTCATATCCAGTATTACCATTTCAGCACTTTTTCCCCTCATCCCCTCAGTAGGCATATTTCATATGATTGTAATGCAGATTGTTTTATCACATTTTGTGTTCCATCCTGGCATTCCTATTATCCTGAAAAATAATCTTTTATTTGCATATACTAACAGTTATCCTTTGTTTTGTAAACATCAGTTTAAAAATGCATAAAGTCAGTGTGTCTATAATTATAAGATTATAGAGAATAAATTCACTGCTCTGAAAAGTGCTCTCTGATTCAACTATTCAACCTTCATTCTGTCTCCCCAATCCTTTGAAACCGGTGTTCATTCTATTGTCTCTTTTATTTGGACTAATCCAGACAGTCATATAATTGAAATTATACTTATGCGGGCTGTTTGACTGCTTTGTTTCAGTTACCTGTAATCATGTTATATGTATGCTTGACATTGTTGACTAGAGGGAACATTCATTTTTATCACTGAGTAATATTCCGTTGTATAGATATATTTGAGTGTGTTTATCCATTGAACTTAAGGGGCATCTTGGTTGTTTACAGATTTTGGAGATTATACCTAAAGCTGCTTTAAAACATTCATGTATAGGTTTTTGTATGGATTTAAGTTATCAAATCAGCTGGATACTGAAGGGCACAATTTCTGGACTGAATGGTGAAACTAAGTTTAGTTCTGTTAAATACTGACAAACTGTCTTTTGGTGGCACCGTTTTGAGTTCTCAATGGCAGTGAATGAGAGTCTGTACTGCTCCCCAATATCAATAGACCATGGTATTGTCAGTGTTTAGGTCCTCAGGTATTCTAGGAGGTGTGTGAGCCTATTTTCATATACTTATTTGCCACCTGCATATCTTCTTCATTTCCATTTTTGTTCAGAATTTTTACCCAGTATTTCCTTTGGGTGCTATCTTTCTTTAGACTGGTGTTAACGGGTCTTTGCATATATGAAAATAAGCATTTATCAATATCTATCATAGAGCATAAGTTTTATATTTTAATGAAGTTCAATTAATAAATGTCTTCTGTCATGGTTCATGACTTGGGTGTTATTTTTAAAAACTGATCACCAAAGCACAGGCAACCAGATTTTCTTGGATGTTTTCTTCTAGAAGTAATATACTTCACATTTTAATTTTGAGTACAGGGTTCATTTTGAGTTAATTTTTGTGAAATGTATACAATGTTTGGCTATATTCACTTTTTGTTTTGTACCATATTTTAGTTTGCTATTTGCTGGAATGCAACACACTAGAGATTGATTGGCGTTTAATAAAAGGGGATTTATTTTGTTAGTTTTTCAGAGGAAAGGCAGGTAACTTTCATCTGAGGTTCTTTCTTATGTCGGAAGGCTCAGGGTGGTCTCTGCTGGCCTTCTCTCCAGGCCTCTGGGTTCCAACGGTTTTCCCCAGGGTATTTCCTTTCTGCATCTCCAAAGGCCTGGGCTGAGCT